>BQNB010028008.1:0-54074 GCA_026074375.1 Tanacetum coccineum
TATTATCTTGTGTTATTGATCTGAGAAGTAACACGCCCCAGACCCTTATTCCGCTGCGACCTAATTTGGGGGTGTTACACAAACGTAAGTGGATATATATGTCTTAGGTGTTTTTGAGTAATTTGGGATTACCGAGTTTAAACTCGGTAAAGATGAGGTTTACCGAGTTTGTGTTATGATAATATTTTGTAGCTTATGATATTGTGCGCATAATCTTAGGCTTAGATTTAGTGTAAAAAGTGACTTAAGGCCATAAAATGATCATAGAATGGTTAAGATTGAGTTTTTATTAAACTTGGTAGTACATTACAGAATATGTTATTTTACCGAGTTTAGTTCTTTGTGCACATGTTATAATCTGTCAATGATTTAAACACTTAGATGATATTGAGTTTATGGTAACAAAAGTCATTATTTTTGAAACTCAGTAAAAAGTCTAATTGTCAAAATCGGTAAGGTCAACTGGTCAAACTTGGTAGTCAACAAAAGTCAAAACTTAGTAAAGGTTAATGGTGAAAATCAGTTTAATTGTTTGTGGTTTTGTGAAAGTGTTTCGTATATGTAATAATGTTGTTGCGTCATGATTGTAATGCTTATTGTGTGAATGTCTGTGAAAAACAAAACTATCAGTTTCTAGTGTGCTGCAAATCTGGAAAATAATTTTGGCAAAGAAACAAGTTTTCATGAATTCTATGCTATGGATCATATATATCTATTCGTAATTGTTTAAGTGGACTAAGTCATGTCCGGTTTCGACCATTTTCTGCATTGAACAGAATGAGGAGTGAGTAACTTAGTGTCCATTCAATTATTGAATTAGATGTGTTTGTATTCATTTAAATGTGAAAGAATCAAAGTTTTTATAACTTGAATATGTTAATTTCAAATCTCAATTGTTTAAGTGGACTAAGTCATGTCTGGTTACGGCCGTTTTCTGCAATGAACAGAATGAGGACTGAGTGACTTAGTGTCCATTCAGTTGTGGGTTTGTGATTACATTATTCAATATTATCAACATCATGAAAAGTTTTGTCACATGATTTTTGAAAAAGTTCTCAAAATCTGTTATTGTGTCAAAATGATACTCTTTCTTAAAACAATTTTAAGAAGTTGAAGGATTTCTCTTGAATTTTTCATAACTGTGTCTTGATTCAAATCAAAAGAGAAATCTTCATCCTTCTTGAGAGAGTATCATGTCACAAAGAATTTCTGGTGAGGATATTCTAAAAACAGAAAGAGAGAGCTAAATCCATACGCGAAAAAGCAAATCAAAAGTGTGTTCGAAAAAGAAATGCCAAAACACACAAAAATGGTAAATAAAAAGAATAATTCGAATAAAGCGTATGGCATGTGCTAGAAAAAGCAAGAACGAGCACATGAGAAAAAACTGATCAAAAATATGTTCAAAAAGAATTGCCAGAACATGTAAAAACAGACAGAGAGAAAAAAGACAAAAATGTCAAAAGAATTATTTGTTTCCTAACACCTCAATTGTATTCAAAAGAATTGCCATGCAGCTGATGTGCTCGAGATGCTAATCACAATCTTCAAGATGATGATATTATGAAGAATATCTTCAATTTAGGAAGAAACAAGAACAAGTTTGGGATGCAGATACTAGCATGGATGATCACAGATGAGATGAAGCTTACGGAGCATTATAAGATGTATGCAGAGGTGTTTGGGCTAGATGTTCCTCTAACTCAGTTAAAGCCGACTGAGTCTACCCAGGGAACGCATAGGACACCTAGCACCCCTAGGCTACCTAACCCTGCTACAGAGACAGCTGAGTCAAGTGTTCCAAAACGATCAACTATGATCCGTTTTCGATTACCGTCAAGGCAATCTGCACGACTAACACCACCTGTTCCAGTGCCATTAGCAGAAAAAGATGATGAGATGATTTTACAAGACACGATTCAAGTAAGTCTTGCTGAGCACAAGAGTCATGAAGAACAAGAAGCAAGAGAAAATGTGGCACAGGTATACGAGCACTTGGCAGCTAAGGAGATTGAGAAGCTTGTTGAAGATCCTGAGAATGTTGATGATAGTTCACCCCCTAGGCATGATGACACATCTATTCCCGGCACTAGGTTAGAGCCCAGGAGTGATAAGGAAAGTCCGGAGGTAGAGATTGTTTAGGAAAAGGAGGAAGAGACTACAAAGGACACGAAGGTGGAACCAGATAAAGATACTCCAATGGTAGATGTTACCAATATTGTTCCACCTGTAAATGTTGATTATAAAGAAGATGAAATAACTGATAAAGTGTTTGAGTTAAGGAGAAGGGTGAAAGGGAAGAATGTAGAGGAGACTAGGATTTCACCAATTCCCTCACCAACTAGATCACCTAGGAATCTCTCTACTCTCGGATCTTTGGATACCGAGAAACTCCAGGAATTGACGGTTATTCATCCTACACCGTCATCAGGTTTATCTGAACCAAAGTTCACAAAAAACAATCATATTCTATCATTGATCAAGGCAAAACCCAATCGATTCAAAAGATACAAGAGTTTCTTTCATGAATTACAGGGATGATATGGTTACTTATTTGCACATCTCAAGAAAAGGTTCATGCCACGGACATCAAGTGATCAACTTGCTGATAATCTTCATGATGTCATGATGGAAACACTACCCTCGTTGGTGAAAGAGAAAGTAACAGAGCAAGTTAAGAAAGCGAAGTTCCTACGTAAGTTTCGCAGATAATGTTCATGTGTATGTTTCTTGCGGAAGGGTTGATGTCTGGAAAGGAAAATTTGACTAATGAAGAGGACGAAAGATTGAATCTCTAAAGCTATCTTGCTTGAACCGTGGGCGTTTGCAGGCCCACAAATATCATCACAGATTCAAAATGCAATTGACAAAATGATATTCCTTCTTTAGTTGATTGCATTTGTTACGCAAGTTATATGTCGGGTTCCATATTCTTCTTGTTCATCCGGACACAAGTTCAATATATCATCCTTGACTTCCAGACACAAAACATCCAATGTTACCTTGTATGAAGGTTGATCACTCTGTTACTACAACACACAAAGACATAGCAATTGGTTGGCTCTCCAGATGATGCCTTTGGAGAGAAATCGGGTATCATAAAATGCTTGTGGATCTTATGCCTTTCGCACAAGAGATCAGGTCGATCTCGTGATGATGCTCATACTGTGGGAGAGTATTAGTGCAAAAAGGCCAGAAGCACCATCGGAGTGAGTAATCCCTGTAGTATGATGCCATATGTATCTGGAGAGTCATCGTTCCTGGAACAAGTTAACTGCTAGATAGGGAGGAACCAGGCATTCTCATTCCTCGTTATTCAAGAACAAGATGCATGTAATTTGATTTCTGGACCTAATTCTTATGCCTTTGAGATGAAATGAGATTCCATACTAAGCAAGTATACCACAAGACATCATGGAAGAGATATCTTTGACAATTGATTGTAGCTAAGTTGAAGAAGATGGCGGAGGTTGATGCTAAGATCAAAGATGTTACTTCCATAGGACACTTAACATCTAGTATCACATTGATATTTGATGAAGATTCTTCTAGCTATAGTGACATTATTTGAGCGAAAGCAGGAAAAGAAATTCTGTGTGCTCTTCGCCTTTCTCCACGAAAGTTACACATTAGTTCAATAGACTGTCAAAGAATCCTGAAGCCTCCAGCAATATCTCCTGTTCAAATCAGACCTTTGTACTTGATGAAGGAATTCAACGCGTTCTCTCCCCACCCCCCATCGAGAAGATACGTTTTGTCAATTCATAAATTTCCAACCATTGTCTTCAATGATGATGATATTGAAGAATGGACTTCCAGATGGGTTATAAGTGCTATAAGGAAGTTTAAATCCTTATGCTAGATATGGGTTGAAAATGGAAGAATCCTCATTGTGAGAATCTTCTACATAAAGAGATAGAAAGAACCTGGAAGACCAAATAGAAAGTGATCTATTCAAACTCTAAGATCGCTCTCATGTCATTTAGATTCTCAGCATCTGGGTAATTGGTGTCATGAACATAAGTTTATCACAGAGATTGTGCCTAAGAAGTGTATGGATTGCCCTTAGTGTCAATTATAAACCGAGCCAGATTACAAAGAACTCTCACTCTATAAGAATAGTCTATGAAGACATGTATATGCCTGATGTGAACTAACTAACCCAAAAATAGAAATGGGTTCATCAGATTTATGCTAATTCAGGATTAGCTTAGGGTTCTTACTATCTTTTGTGTTCCCATCAGGAGTTCAGTGATATGGGAATAGAGTGATCAAGATTTTCAACTTGGAAATTCGAAAGCTTATAAACAGTAAGATTTATCTCACTGCACACCAAACAATTATCTATTTCTCATGAATTGAAGAATATGATGTGTTTTCTATTGTCTATGAGCCCGTACATGGAATTATTTACACTAATAGCAAGAAAGAGAAAAGGGTTGTTATGATGGACATGCAGAGATACTTACAGTTTTGCTAATGCAACACCTGAGAAGCAACACTTGAAAGGGCTAATGAGTTATAATAATGATGTCAAGTATGGCTGTGTGGCAAAAAGAACTCTCACAAATGGACGAAAGTTGAGTTTCTTAAGTTGTTTTGATGAAGATATTGAAGTTACGATTTGAATTATCGTGAGCACAATATGAGGAAGATGGGAGATTGTACAGTGAATGCGGAAGACCTTGGACCAAGGAGGGGATATACACGCCCCTGAATTTATTTTTTTTGATCTTTTAGGGGGAGATTGTCTAGTGTATGGAAAAGTGTCGATTATGTGGTAGTTGTTATTTTATTTGTTATTTAGACTTTATTTTGTTTAGTTTTATATATAGTCTGAATATTGGTTTATTATGCTTTAAGTAAGATAATAGACTAAATAACCAAAGTTCTAGTGACTAGATATTGACAAGTTATGGAAAATAAGGAAGAGGAAGCACCTTCCCTCCCATTGCCTTAAATAGCCCTAACTACTTTCATTAGGAGAGGTGATTTTGTCATTTGTAACCTAACTCTATTTTCACTCACATAAATTAGATTTGAATTTTCCCTTTAATGGCATCTCATTCTCTCGAATTTTAACATACATGTTGATATGATTGATTCAAGATTATGTGTCCTTATCTTAAATGACTGTCAGTTAAGAAATCATGTTGCTCTTCATCCAAGACAACTCCTACTTCTTCTGCCTTTGACATAAGTAGATCATGTTATCCTTAAACCATTTCAGAATTACTTTTCATCTCTTCTTTTCTTTGCATTCAGTACACTTGCTTGCCATTCATACATGACCTTTTTCACCATCTGCCCATGTTTAGTAACATATGATATAACTCCTTGGTTGATTTGCCCATGTATTTCAGCTGATTAGCAGTGCCACTTGATTAGCCCGTGCCCTCCTGAAGCCTTGAGTATTTCCTATGGCATTGCCGCATTAACCTTGAGACTATCTACTTGAACATTTTAAGACTGATAACTTGGCCGTTTTGAATTGTAGCTTGAGTTCTTAGATTAGACGAAGATTCTCGATGTTTGGTTATTGTGGGACGGACGAAATTCTTGAGCCCGGCTACACACGGAACCCAAAATCGAACTCAAAAAGATCATAGCTTTGTTGAGACTGGCTATTGGATCATCTGTTGGAAGAAAGGTTGGTATAGCAAGTCCGGTATCAGGTTGAAATGTTGGTGGTTGTTGAACAACTGAGGTACATAGCTTTGAAGTGGAGGTGACTAAATAAGTTGTTGGGTTATTGAAGTGCTTGATTTATAGTGTTGATATGGTTGATAAACTTCAGATGGTTGAGCTTGATACTGTGTTTGATTACTACTGTATGAAGGAGGTGGGTTGTAGGTATTTTCCAGCAAAGTAAGCTGTTCTGGGAATCATTGTCGCATTTCTCGAACTTCTTTGGAATCTTGTTCATTGTGTTTGAGGAAAGTGTGAAGATCTCTTGCTTGTTTAGCTGTTGTGACAAACCTACTCCACTCGGGTTGAAGATGATTTACAAACTTTGTGTTGATTTGCATAGGTGTCATAGACATAGGAATCATGTTCATGTCATTGATCAGCTTATCATATCTTAGATAGTAAGAGTGGATTGATTCTCCAGGATCAAATATGAACTTATCAAATTCATCATATAAAAAAGACTTACGTTCTTGCTTGGTCATCTCTGTACCTTCCATAAGTTCTTTGAAGCGATCCCATATTTCCTTTGTAGTTTGATAGTGGTTGATGAGAGTGTAGATGTCAACTAGCAATCCGAGAAGAAGTATGTTAACAGCTTTGATATCACTATCATAACGTAACTTATCATATCCTTTTAGATCTTCAAGTCTTTCTCCATGACGGATATCGGTTACACCATCTGTGTCTTTAGCAGTACTTTCTGACTTGAATTTATAAGGACCGTTGATGACTGAGTTTTTAACATTTCGTCAATCTCTTTACCTCGGATATATAGCATAATCCGGGTTTTCCAACTATCATATGCTATTTTCTAGCATCGGGGGACGAGTTTTAGAACCTGCAGCAATAACGTTCTCTGCCATAGTGGCCATTGTGAATTTAATTGTGTAGTCTTTGAAAGAATTGA
The DNA here is from genome assembly GCA_026074375.1 of Tanacetum coccineum. Taxonomy (NCBI): domain Eukaryota; kingdom Viridiplantae; phylum Streptophyta; class Magnoliopsida; order Asterales; family Asteraceae; genus Tanacetum; species Tanacetum coccineum. The sequence goes on from BQNB010028008.1 coordinate 6,599, forward strand.
TATTTGTAAAGATCGTTTTGACGAGAAGAAGTGTTGTTTTTGTGAAAGTTTTGTTGAAAGATTGTATTTTTAACACGAACCGAGTCAAAAGATTGCAATTTTATCAATTTAGTTTATTTAAAAACCTTAAAGTTTAAACCTTTTTAACTTAAAAAACTTAAAAAATCCTAATTTTAACCTTAAACCACAAATTAATTATCCATCAACTTCCAAAAATCACCTTTTTACTACAAAACCCTAATTTCCACTTTATTAATTTAATAATAAAACATTTTTAACCCTAAAAATACAAAACCCTAATTTAGAAAACTAGGGTTTGGTTTTTTAAAATTTTGGACTCGTTCTGGGTTTGAAAGATGGTGGAGGTTCGGTTGGTGTAGGCTGACCGAATCAGGGGGTGGTTTGGCTGTAGGTGATGGTGGTTCGGCTAGGTGGTTCGGCTGTGGGCTTTTGACCAAACCTGGGGAGGGTCGGTTGGAGGTGTCTGACCGATCCTGGGTGGATCGGTTAGGCTTCTATGACCGATCTCCGTGGGTCAGTTACGGGTTGTTTCGGTTATGTTTCCGAGTTGTTTTTTGGTGATGTTTCAAGCGTAAAGGTTGAATATTTTTACGAGAAAACTAAAAAAGTTCAAACCTTTATGCAAAAGTGTGAAACTTTTTTCACGAGAACCACTTAAAGACTTCGACTTTAACATAAAGATTACGTTTTTAAGTGACTTTTGCAAAGTAAATTGCAAAATTTTAAGACTTTATCTTCCGAAATCTCTAAAAAATACAACTTTCATCAAATTTTAAGACTTTGTTCTTCAAAGGAACTTGTCTTCTAGTCGTTCATAGTCTTCAATTTCTTCAAGTCTTTAAATTTGTAACTTTCTTCACGAAAAAACACTTTAAAATCCATCCATGGCGATTGAAACCAATAGATACAAAGTACAATATGTTACAAAGTACTACACTAGAATGTTTTAGAGAGAGAGAGAGTAGAAAGAGAGGTGGTTCACCTCTTTTAGAGAGAGAGTAGACAGAGAGAGAGGCGTCGGTGAGAGAGGAGAGGGAGAGAAGAGAAAAGAAAAAATATTAGATTAAGAAAAGAGAAATCACCAACCCTTAACCCTTCCTTAGCCCTCCTTTTATAAAAAGGAAGAAGGGACTATGAAGCAATTAAGGGTTATTACATATTATAAACTAGTCCTTCCCTATGTGCACTATTAAATCCCTACACTATTAAACTTAGATAAATGGCCATGTATTCAACACTTTTCTGTGTTTCTAACATAGACTAAAAAAAATCTACTTGACAAGAAATTAAATCTCACTTGATAGGAATATTGTGAGTAAAAATAAGCTAGATTAAATCTGAAACCTACGCTATTCCCCGATAGCGGTGCCAAAAACTTAATGCAGGTGTTGTAGACTCATAAGACGTTTTACAACTCCCTAGGCAGAGTACCTAACTGTTGTAGTGTAGTAAGGTAAGGCTCGGGGTTGTTATTGTTCTCTAGGGGAATAGCACTTTGAAGGCCGGATAGAATGTTCACTAAGGTCTAGGGGTTGAAGGAAGATTATTTTTGTATTTTTATATTTTCTGAAAGCAAGTAAATCTCGGGTTTGAAGGTAGGTTTGTTTTAAACAATGACACGATGTGTAAGTATTTCCTAATTCATGAATGAATTACACGAACCCGCCATCTATGTAATATTCCGTTAAGGCAACGCACAAGTAAGGTAGTATGAAGACTATTACAAGGCCCCTAAGAGTATATCACATGCAATTAAAACACTTAAGAGGGATCAACCATATTAGGGGTAAGGTAGTTTTCTATGCCAATTTAATATCTTATGGCTAGTTTTCTAAAATCTAACGCGTACATCCATCATAAGAATCAATCAAAAACAAGAATTATAAACTATAATCAATTATACTCATTGAATCTGTTACACAAACAACAAGATCTAATCAACTAATAACAAGTTTCATGCATTCCCAAATAAATACTAGATGAATTAGTCAAGCATACCCAAACAAGAGAAATCATAATCAACAAAAGAAACTGAAGACATGAATTAAGAAACAAGTGATAATCAAACCATTACAAGATGTTTATGGATTGAATTAGGTCTTCTAAGTTGCTGGAAAAACACCTACCCAAACCCTAGAATCGGCCTTAGGGTTGGGGGCTTACAAAAAACGAGTTTATGAGGCTGTATATATAGGCAAACCCTAGGTCGGCGTTCCTGACGCCATCACCAAAATTCCTAATGCCGTTGCAGCGTCATTTTTCACCAAGTTGTATATTTTCTCACTACGATCGCGTGGGCTATTGAATAGTTAGAATTCAAGCTTGTATGAAGGAGTTATGATCAAAACAATATTTGATACTTCGCGCGCAAGTGGAATAGTCTTCTTTATCTTGTGACGCCGAATCTTCTAGGGTTTCATTAGGTCAACTACGTTCTAATTCTGTCGCAAGTGTTTTGACGTCGTCTCTTGCAATTCCAGACGGCGTCGCAAGGAATTCTGACACCGTCTCCACCTTCTGTAAGCAATTCTTCAAGCCTTCGTTGTGTAAAGTTGCAATCTTGTCCCGTTTCTTCCAAAATTGAGCCCAAGTCACGTGTATTCTCTCAAAATGCCTTCCAAGTGTTAAAAATGAAAAAAAGAAACGATTAAGCGCACAATTAAAGCATATTTGCATGATTATAAGGCTAAAATGACCCCGAAAAATGTATAAAATTACACCTCATCATTAACAAATGAGTTCTTTTATAAAGTTGAGAGAAAATGAGAATGATGAGTTACAAGGAATGGGGAAATATATTTAAAACTCCTAATTATATCTATTTATACTAATCTCACTTTAACAAAGACTACTTAGCTAATTGGGCTTATTTTCCTAACTTAGGCCCAATTAGCTTTATTACAAGATATTAAATACTAAAACTATTTTTTATTGTAAGACCAATTCTTCTAGAATAATTAACACTTTTCATATTCCTAACAATATTCCCCTAAGGGTTGATTATTCAGGACGCTCTCTTTCTAGAATAATTAACACTTTAGATGTTTCATGATCCCTGTCTCAAACAACTCTATGATGTCTTTGTCTAAATCAACAAGAGGCGGGTCTTTCAATTTATGATGTGCAGCAGAAACTTCCTTCAACACTTTCTTCAATGTTGCATCACAAAACTTTGGTATCTCTCTTAAGCCATAACCCTCCTTTGCATTTTGTTGTTCTCGCACACAATTCCAATGAAAGGATCAGTTATGATAGAATAAAGTTCATAGTTTTCGATACCAGGAATGATAAGGGTTGGTGTCGTGAGGTTGATCTTGATCTAATATGTAACAATCCGTAATTTTAGGTCATTTTACGACTATAAACTTCTAATCATTTATTTTTAGGGTTTTACGCCTTTACTTTTAATTTCAACCGTTTAGTTAAATCGCGTAAACTAAAAATCAACAATCAACGTGGACCGACATCAAACAAATAAAAGTTTACGTCAAATAAGTTTTATACTATTTTTACGAAGATAATTTATAACTTTATATATTTTATTTTTATACATTACGTAAAACGTTTACGTTTCGCATTTTGGAACCTTTTTGCATGCATGTAAACCATTCTACCTTTCTACACTTAACCAAATACCCACAATTATACCCAATACCTAAAATTTATATAATACTTACCCAAAAACCTTTATGTGGCCGATTATGAATAAAGAAACACAAGACAAGTTTCACTTTTGGTTTAAAAATTTACCATGTGCTTAAATTACCAACTCTTCTTACAAGCTAGCAACTTTCTTACACATTCTTACAAGCCACTTATACAAGTTAACATTTCCATGCTTTTCTTACATGATCCCACGGCCCTCCCTATGATTTTATGTGTTTTGGTAAAACTTGTCATAAGATATTTATTTTATAAAAGGCACTAGTTTCTTCACTCATTTCATTCACAAAGTAATAAACACACAAAATCCTCTCTTTTCTCTCTTGGTGTCCGATTGCAAAACAAGAAACAAGAAACATTTTAGTTTTGATTTTTGAAGCAAGATCACAAGAGTTTTCAAGTGGGTTTATGTTAGATAACAAACATAAAGGTTTGCATAGATTTAGATTTGTGTTCAACATCTTTTCATTCACTCAAGGTTATTCAGAAAACCCTACACTTTTATTTCATTTACATGTTTATTTACATCTTGATTATTTAGTTACATCACCATCTAGTTTATACTTTATTAAATTTACAAAGAAACCAAGGTTTATACATATTCAAGCAAATATATATTCATAGTAAAAAGGAGTTACAAATATGATAGAAGATGAGAAAATATTTATTTTTGATATATTACATGTGCTAAATTATTTGAATAATTGTTGTTGATTATTGTTGTTGTAAATTAGTTTATATAGAGTCATGGTTTATTTTATGTCTTGACATTTAAATTGTAAAATGGAAGTAAAATAGAAGACTATGAATTAGATGACTTTAATTATACAAGGGATGTAGTATTGGTTAATTTAGTGGACTTGTAGTTATATAAACTTGGTCTAGTGGTTTTGTGGTATGAAAAATGGAGTAGAAATATTGGACAAAAGTGTTAAAATATGCCATTTAGGACATCAGCTTTATAACAGTTGGTTGCGGACATTTTGTCGAGCCAAAACCATAAAAATGTGTGTTATTATATCTTACCACGATTTCGTGCATATAAAGAACGCTAAAATGGACTTAAAACGAATAAGTTATGGCAAAAACTAGATTTGAAACAATACCGGCAACACAGTTTTTTGGCAAAAAGCTGGCAGATTTAAAAATTGTGTTTTTCACTATTTCCGAGTCCAAACCGGCTTAAGTATAAAACTAGACACTTGTTTAGAATGACTTTTCGCTAAAAGAATGCGAGTTTTGAGGCCTAAATGTGTATAACGGATGAGTAAAACCTAAGCAAAGTTGGACTATTTTTCGAAAAGTGTTATAAAAATTTCTGTAATATTTTTCCTAACATGAATAGTAAAATTATTTTCGGAACATTTATTTTATATAGTCCGTTTTGAACTTTAAAAACCTTAGGCAATAATTTTAGCATCACTTATATAATATTTATGCGCAGTTGAAAACCTTAGAAATATTATTTTATAAATTAACTAAACTATATATATATTGTCGTTGTAAAAATAATAAAAGTGGTAAACCTAACGTAAACACTATTTTGATTTATTATAGTTAAACAAAAACACATTAGGTGGTGATATAACTATATAAAATACATGTTGTATTTATTCAAGTGCGTTATAACTTTAATCGACCTAAAATAATTAGGATTGCATTACGGCTATTTTTGACGTCACCTTTGTTGATTGTTTTACTACATTCGATACTTTTCACTGAGATGAGATTCAAGGCCCCTATTTTTACTTTTTAAACTCATTTTGGGGGGAGAATACGCTCCATCTAACAAACTCGTTTACATACTATTTTCATATCTTACTTACAAACTCGTTTCATACTTGTTTTCCATAGCTTACTTACAAACTCATTTAAAAACTCGTCTTACAAAGGTTCGTTTACAAGATAGATTTAAACTCATTTACCTTACTTGCTTTTTTACAAAGAACCACACAGTACAATACTTCTAATTTTTTAACATAATTACTAGCATTGCCTAAGTAGCAATAACCAACAATCCCACTAACATGAACTCTTAATTACTTGTAATAAGCGTGTGGTAATAAATAGATCAATTGTTAAGGAATGACATCCCCGGTTCGGGTGATGTTGTAGCACTCACTATTTTGCGATCCTAAACTAATAAGACCATAACAATATCGTATTTAGATGTTACGGGATTTGACACTACAACGGGGTCATTCATAGGCATTACAAATTGCTACATTCATGTCGTATCGTCAGTTTTTCATGAGTCTTAGTGCTGTCGTAAGTAGCATTTTTGTGATATAAGTTTATGTGTTACATAGTCACACACATAAAATCTGTGATCCACACTACTTTTATTGAACGTCACTAAACACTCATTTTGTAATACTATGGTAAAGCAGTAGTCACTAAACACTTATCATGATATTGTGGATAAAGCAGTAGACAATACACTCTTTTGATCCTACATTTACATTTACATAAATCTAATCTCTAACTACACCATACTTTAATGTGTCACCTTTAAGCAATATTTCACATTGAATATGATGCTTGACTAACTAATAGTTCATTAGAGTCCACAATTTTAAAAAAGATTATAACATTTATAATTTCAACATACAATTGAAACAATCAAATCTCGTTATATGATTTCAGACTTGTCGTTTTGAATGCAACTTTGGAACAAATGTTATAACAAGTTCAATTTCAATTAAATCAACGAGATTACTTTTCAAACGACTCATTAAGGTCGTTCTCTCATATCTTGTGCAATATATCCATGAAGTAACACTTCCGGATATATTTCCGCTGCGATCCATTTTGGGGGTGTAATCCGGGATGGTATCAGAGCCAGTTATATAGAACTAGGTTTGCATATTTTACTAGACTATAACCATTTTCACAAACATTGCATCGCATCAAACTTTTTTGTGCAAGTGCATACACACACTTGGCTTATTTGCTACATACTTGCTTCGTAACTTTATATAAATATTTATATATAATATTATAATATATATATAAAAATATAATAAGATATATATATATATAATAAAGTGTGTGTGTTAGTGTGTGTGTGTGTGTGTGTGTGTATATATATTTGCGTTACCTTCCTCTTGGCACACATTTTACACATTTCCTATATATATGCATTTTGCCATCGATATAAAGCTTAAGCCGAGGTAATTCTATAAGCACGTATGTTCTAAACCATTAACTAAACATTAATTTAACATATATGATATTTTTCTATCATTCATTTATTCCATGATGCATTACATTTTGCCGATTTACGTTTCCCATCCCTGACATGAATGCAAATTCATTTTACCATAACGTCAATCTTGCACATGTTTTACCTTCCATAACTACACGCAACTTGCATGGTTTTTCGTATAAAGGCCTATAGATAAACTTTTGCTTGTGCAGGTTATGGATGTGCCCGCTGTTTCCTGTCTTTGTTGATTCCTCCGAGGAGAGTTTTAGAGATACGATAGAGATCGGTGTGGATGTTACCCACCCTGTGCCCATCACTTCAGCTGTTTTTCCTGCAGCAACCATGGTGATAAGACTAGCCCAACATGGGAGGCGAAACAGGTATTCCAGGCGTATTTTGTTGGAGATGGCCCACACAGGAGAGTTGAAACTCTAAAAGAAAGGGCAGATATTGCTTATGGCAGAGAGGGCACTCTGCGAAGCTATGATAAGGACCTATAGGGGTAGTCCGAACAAGTCTTCATAACCGTATGAGGGATGAGAGACAGACTCGTATTGAGATTGAGCATCAGTTAGCCTTAGTTCAGAAAGAACTTACACAGAGTAGGATATCCCACGCTCAGGAACGAGAGAACTTCAAGAAACTCAGGATGTTTCATGCCACAGAATCCCAGTTGTGAGATATCAATCATGACATATGTTGCTTCATAACCTATGGAATTGACAATTAATGAGATAATTGTAGTATTAAGAAACAATAGTAGCCTTTAGGTGGGAAAATCAATAAAACCAAAATCTATCAAATTAAAGGAGTGGTGAAAATTTCATCAATTTTAAACCTCTATTTATTTATGAGAGTCACTCCCCTAAACTATTATATCTCATCCAAACATTTTTTACAACTACATTATAAACCATTTCACTACCACATGGTAAACTATTTTACTAATTATCATCTTACTATCGTCAATGATACTAACACTTATAAACCTAATCCGACATCGCATTATAAACTAATCCCAGCTATTTGATTTAATTAAACTCCTTAACTTATCAATAATAAAACCAACTTACTCATCGGTAATAAACCCTCATAATTATAAAATGTTTTAACTACCGGCTTTGAAAATATTTACTGTTGTAAAAACTATTTTACTATCATCTAGTAAAATACCACCTTATAAACTATGTTCTTACCATCACATAAACCATTTTGCTACTACCTAATAACCTATTTTGTTATTACCATGAAAAATTGTTTTACCATCACCTTATGAAACTTTTGTTAAACACTTCACTAGTATTTTATAAACAAATTTACCATCACTCATAAACCACTCAACTATTGTTTTGTAAACTAAAAGTTATTTCGTCATTATTGTATAAACAAAGTTACTATCATTTTTACAATTTTTTTCCACCATCTTATGAACTATCTTCTTGATATCTTTTGTATTATTTTGCAATCAACTTAAAAACCACGTTACTACCACCTTGTGAACCATTTTGTTTTTATTTTATGAAACTACTTTGTTTGCATCACATGAATTATTTTACTATCACCTCACGAACCATTTAACTATCGTCTTATAAACCATCTTATAGTTATCTTGAAAACCATTTGGTTGTCATCCAATAAACTACCTTGTTTCCATCTTGTGTCACACTATAAAACCAATTATCCTTACATATAATAACATACCGTAATTTGACGAAAATGAGCACTGCATCGTTAGCCCTCAATTATAGATAGCCTGATCACCTATGTCTAATTCAGGAAGAACCATGTCGTGCTGGGAGTAGTCACTTTAAAATCTTTTGCCAAAAATCAATTTTCTACTTATATCTCAGAAAAGCAAAATTTTGTGTGCGTATCCATAAGACACTTCTGTCACGAGAAACTAAATTGGTAATCACAGTAGTTAAGTAAACCTTTACACCACCTTACTACATAGAGTCGACATCATCTTACGTCAAATCCTATATCAAAAAGTCGAGACGTATCACTAGTCACCCTAGGACAAGTCCCCGTCAAGTTGGCTCGCCATTAAGGAATTTAATAAATCACCCATTCAAACGTCAACGTAATACCGTAAAACTTAGAAATTGTGACGTCATCATAGGAATAAATAACGTTTACAAACCCTGGAAAGGATAAATGTAAAGAACAAAAATCATCATAAAACAAAACAAGAGAGAGTTGAAATCCAAACCGATGATACCCGCTATAGATTGAGAAACGACAAATATTAGTTACCACATTATAGGAGTAATAGATGAGTAGTTCAACTCAAGTAACCGCACCTCTCACCAACACCATTCCGAAGGCACTTCAAAAGACTTTTGGAAACAAAAATTCTTTTAACAAACAAAAAACAGACAAAGAGAGACTGTAACAACCCACAATTTCAAGTCATTTCACGTCAATAAACTTTAACTATTTACTTTTAAACTTTATGGGTTTACTTTTTATTTCAACCAGTTATAGTTTAGAATTGGGCGTAAACCAAAAGTCAACAATTAACGTTAACCGACATCAAACAAATACAAGTTTACGTCAAACAAGTGTTAAATTATTTTTTCAAAGATAATTTACAACTTTTTATATTTTATTTTTATACGTTATGTAAAACGTTTACGTTTCGCAATTTAAAACCTTTTTGCATGCATGTAAACCATTCTACCTATCTACACTCAACAAAATACCCACAATAATATCCCGCAATACCCAAAATTTATATCAATCCTACACAAAAACCATACCATGGCCGGTTTCAACTATAAGGCACAAATCAAATATCAAGTTTGCTTAATAAAATACCATGTGCTAGTTTTGTGTTGTTTTCAAAGTCTACTTACAACATCTATCTACTATCTTACATAAACCATACTCCTTCCATGCCATTCGCCACCAAACCGTCCTTCCTCTTAAAATCATAAGATGTGTAAGTCTTGGTCTCCTAGATATTTTGTGTATTTAAGAGTTCCTCCATATAAGTCATTCCACACACTTCTCATTTGCAAAAAGATCAAAACTCTCTCCCTTTTCCTTTTAATAACCCACGGCTCAAACTAGGCTCCTAAGAAAATTCATAGTTTTCATTTTATCAATATTACAGGCATACAAGGTTAATCAAGGGTATAATCTAAGGTGTTTCAAGTTAGTTTGCAAGTTAGGGTTTCTATTTTAAGCAAGAGTTTTTCAAGATCAAGTTAGGGCTTTCATAATCAAGATTTGGGGGTTTCATAAGGATTTTGGGTTTAAAAATCAAAGTCTAGAGTTTCCTATTTGATCATCTACTTGTAAGCATACTACATCACTCTTTTAATTTTCAAAAATATAGATTATGTTCATTCCATATTTCTATACAATCATTTGAATTTTTAACAAAAACAATCTTAATTATAAAGTTAAATCACCAACAAGTTTACTTTATAAAACATTTGCAAATAAATCAAGAACACTACTTACTTATGACTTTAGGCATGTGGTTAGATTTAAAACTCATAAACTAGCTTATTTGATCTTATGAGTATTTCATGATATTGTGAAGTATTGGATAGGATTAGGTTAGTGGATGATTGTGATTTTGGAAGGTGATTGAAATATATAGACTAGTGGTATTGAGAGTTAATGAAAATAGAGTAGAAATATTAACAAAAAGGTTAAAATAAGCCATTTGGGGGTTTTACTGTTTTGGCATGAATTTCAAGGCAGTTTATAAAGTTAATATTATGATAGTACGTCTCAAGACGATTCCGCGCATATAAAGAACTTGAAAAACGGACTTAAAACGAGAAAGATATGGATTTTACAAGATACCGGTAGCTATATATATATATATATATATATATAAACCGTCTTTATAAAAATTATACATTCTAATCAGAAAAATAAAACAATGTTTTGAGGGCTTTCGAGTCTGAATCGGCTTAAGTATAAAACTACAATGTTACTCGGAATGATGTTTTATTGTAAAATCAAGAATTTCAAAGCCTAAAAGTGTATTAAAAGTAAGTAAAACGTCACTCAAACTAGACAACTTTTTACATAAAATTTCAGCACTATTTTTCCTGACATGAATAGTAAAATTATATTTTCGGACATTTTCAGTCCATTCGAATGGTAAAAACCTTAGGAAATATTTTAGCATCACTTATATAATATTTATACGCGGTTTAAAACCTTATAAATATTATTTTATGAATTAACTAAACTATATTTATATTGTTGTTGCAAAAATAATAAAAACAGTAAACTTAACGTAAACACTATTTTGATTTATTAAAGTTAAACACAAACTATTATGTGGTGATATAACTATATAAAATACATTGTTGTATTGCATTCAAATACATATTGCTTATACGACCTATATTTAATTAGGTTGCATCCCGGCTTTTTGCGTCGACTCTCATTGTTGATCATTCATTCATTCATACCACTACTTGAGGTGAGTTTATAGCCCCGCCTTACATATTTACAATGTTTTACAAATCTCGGGTTGAGATGCATGTTATAGTTTACAAAGGGATGCAAGTACGTTTTAAACAAATTATGAAGTTGCCTAAGTAGCTATAACCCACTATGCCCACTATCATGAACTGTTAATTACTTAGTGTAAGCGCGAATGTTAAAAATAGATCTGTTTGGGATTGACATCCTCGTTCGGGAAAGTAGCGCTTGCTAGTTTCGGTGAACCGAATGGACGGACGTATACCATGTCGGACTTATTGGATGTTGTGGGTTGAACATCTACATTGGGTACAATTATGTGTATTGAATTACATACATTGTCAAGCATCAGTGTCATGAGCTTAGTGCATTCATAATTATATTTTTGTGATATTGTATGTGTTACATTATTGCACCATTTAGATCTTGCAGTCCATCATCATTTACTTACATAAACCTATGAATTCACCAACATTATGTTGACGTTTTAAAGCATGTTATTCTTAAGTAATTAAGTGCATGCTACTTGGTTAGCATTTTAGGAAGCACCATTTCAAGTCACATTTTGGAGTCTCATATCACTAAAGATTTACTGCATTACCTTTGGGACACTTGTTATGTATTAAAATCTTTATGGTTTCACATTGGTGAACAATTAAAGCATGGTGCTTTTGTAACAAACTTTGACGTTAAATTAATGTATCTTTCAAAACGACTCATTTAATGGTCGTTCTCTCATATCTTGTGCAATATATTCATGACGTAACGCTCCCAGACATATTTATGTTGCGACCCATTTTGGGGGTGTTACAGATTGGTATCTAGAGCCAAGGTTATAGAGAACTAGGTTGCATATTTTACCTAAACTATAACCGTTTTCACAAACATTGCATCACATAAAACTTTTTCATGTGCATACACGTTACTTACTTACACTATGTGCTTACATGATTTATATACGTGCTTATATTATCTTACGTATCTTGCTTACATTTGTCTTATATACTATTGATGTGGTCGTTGTGTGGTGTTTATTTAAGATGTTTCAAGTTTTAAATTTATATTTTGCCAACTTAACCAAAAATGACACTTTAACGGGCAGTGTACCCGGTCGATGGTAGATTCGTGGTAAGTAGGGTGTCGAACACTTGAAGCGAGGTTAAATCTCTCAATTTATTTATATTTTGGTTATCTAATCTATGTTAAATCTAATCTAAGTGAAACCTATGCTAAACCTATGTTAGTTCTAATCTTAATTCTAACAGGTAAAAAGGGGGGTCTCAGCCTGAGAGACTAGCATAGGTTGGTTGGTGACTATAATAAATTCAAGACACTTGAACCCACGCAAGCTAATTAACAGATAATAAAAGAGCGGTCGATCCTTATATAAGAAAACTGTATTAACCATTATTAATCTAATTAGAACGTTGATTTGTTTATTTAGTGCAACGATTTCTTCTCTCGAGGTGGCATATCATTCTTAAGACTTAGGCGGGACTTCTTTCTAAGACCTAGACACATTAATTCTGTCACAATTAAAGCATCCGCATAAAGCATCCTTATTTGCTGATTATAATCTATCTTAGAGATTAAAGCAATGGTGATCTTGTTAAACCCTAGCTCATAGAGACTTTACCTACTTACTGCTTAATGGAAATTTATACACTATTAGTCAACATGTTCAATAAACCATTGGCAATATCCAATTAACTAGTTAAGCCCGAAGCGTATCCTAGACATATATTTAGAAGGACAATACTTGTGATCCTATGATTCTAGATGTATAAATCACTATATGGAGAGCTATCCCGGACTCTAGATTACTTGGTCCATATCACTAAATCCAGTTGAATGATAGGTCGCATACAAAAGCGCGTAAACAAGTATAAATTGATAAACATAAACAAGCATTCAACGATAAATCAAGAAATCAAGATAAACAAATACCAAACATTTAAATCTTCATAATAATGGCTAATACCCGAAGGTATTAGCTTTAAAACGTCATAATAAATACAAAAGTAATTATTTAGCCAAGGTAAACTAACCGAGTTCACGAATGATACTAAAAACTGAACGATTACTAAAGTATACGGAATGACACTTGTCTCCTATGGAATTGATAACGTTGCTTGACCTCTTCTACTCTTTTTCTCTTCTAAAAATTGACCTTTATGGTTTCAGTATCGAGAATACGATTTAGCACACTTAAAACTCGTTTTTGAGTTTTCTATTTATAAATCCGTAAGTCGGATCGGAGGAACGCCGTATCCAAGATTGGATACGGCGGATTGGGGGATTTCTTTGGAGTAGGGTGATGGACATCAAATAACGTCACTTTATTATATCATTTATCCCATCTATTTGCCCATTTTTTTTTTTATATTTTATTGCATTATTTGGTACTTAATGCTTTAAAGTGATAAATACAGTATTTCAGGATGTTTGTGAAGACAAAGCTAAAAGGCGCATAATTTGGAGCCTAAAACGAAGACCATTTGAAGTATCTGAAATTTCACTAATACGGCCGTATCCAACTTAAAGATTACGGCGTATCTGCGCCAAGACTTCACAAGAAAACGCGTTTGACCAATCCTAATTACGCGTATCCCATGGCTCAAGTGTCTACATACGCCGTAACCATGAATAGCAAGGCATTAAAGATATTTAACAGCAGAACCTGATAGTTAGAAGAGACCATTGCACATTACTTTCTTGAAAAAAAACCTAATGTTGCAGGGAAGTGGACTAGAAATGGCTTTTTTGATATTGATACACCTGACAAAATCTATGGACTATAAGCCATTGTTGCAGGGATCAATCTAATGGTAATGCAGGTACAAAAGTCATGTGAGAATACAGGTAAGCTAGAGTGAAGAAAATACCTAGCAAAAGATTACATACTGCTAACCATTTATGCCTCAAGATCCATAATTCTCTTCTAGTTCAAAAGATTCCCCCTGATTTTGGATTCAAACCTTCCGTGTGTGAGCGTGTGAGGAAAAGAAGGATGCTTGAAGATTCAAGAATAAAGATAGTGAGGTTCCAAGTATAGAGTATCTATCCTCGCTATCTATATATCTCTCTCAATAGAATGATGCAAATATCAACAGCCACTAACAGAATTAATACTGTTAGGTCCAACTGTTAATGCCTTGCTAGCATAATGTATAGTATTGATGATGATAATATAGTTCCAATGGATTGGTGCAGATGATCCAAATATGCCTAATTTTTGGAAGAGATTTGTCCTATTCAGATGATGAAGAAGATTTGGAGTGCAGAAGGCTACATGACTAATTTGGATACACTATCTTTCATCCGAATTCCAACTACCATAATTCACAAAGGATCATCCATTAAAGCAAATCATTGGATATATACATTCAGCACTCAAACCAAAAGTAAGACAAAGAGGGAGACTGGACATAGGGATGTTTAGCTCAGTACTACAGCAGTGAGAACAAACCACAAGACTTTCAAAATTGCCTATTTGCTTTTTTTCTATCACAAGTAGAACCCAAGAAGGAGAATTCAAGCTTTGACAGATCCAAGCTGGATAGAACAATATAAGATGAGCTTCTATCAGTTTAAAATATAAAAGGTTGATTTGGTTGATTTACGAAATGGCAATAGGGCCATTGAGGAACAAATGGGTCCTACAAGGAACAAGAAAAGATGAGAGAGGTATTTTGTTGAGTAAACAAAGCAAGGCTGGGTTGCACAAGGGTTTACTACTCAAGAAGAGGGAATAGAATTATGAATGGTTTTACTCTAGTTTCTAGGAGTGAAGCAATTAGGTTGTTCCTTAGCCTATGCCTCATTCATGAACTTTGTTGTTTACCAGATGGCTGTAAAAGAGTGCATTTTTTGAATGGCAAGATTAAAGAGGAAGTTTATGTCTGTCAACCTCTAGGGTTTTAAAGATTAGAGTTCCCTAATAGAGTTTATAAGGTAGAAAAGGCATTAATAAGGTCTACATCAAGCCCTAGAGCTTGGTATGAAGACTTTATCTACATATTTATTAGACAATGGATTTTTAGAGAGGTCAAATAGAAATAAAACCTTTGTTCATTAAAAGGGTCAACTAGAGGAGGTGATATTGCAGGTATTCAATGTAGTATATGTTGATGAAGAATTTTTGGTCTACTAAGAAGAGTTATGGCAACTGAGTTTCTAGAACTTATGCACAAAAAGTTCCAGATGAGTTCTATGCGGTGACCTCGCTCGTTTCCTCATAGGATTTGCTGGTGATGGACAAAAGTAAATGGGATTTATGATTGCTGGTGATGCAAAAGGAAGATGGGATTTTTATTAGCCAAGACAAGTATATGGATGAAATTTTGAAGAAGTTTGGTTTTTCAACTGTGAAGACAGACGGTACACCTATGGAGACTTCAAAGCCTTTGATGAAGGATGAAAATGCTAAAGATGTTGATGTTCACTTATATAGATCAATGATAGGCTCATTGATGTATTTAACATCTTTAAGTCCTGATATTATGTTTGCTGTATATGCATGTGCAAGATTTCAAGTCACACCTAAAGTTTCACATCTTCATGCTGTGAAAAGAATCTTTAGATACTTGAAAGGTCAACCTAAATTGGGCCTTTGGTATCCTAAGGACTCACCATTTGACTTAGAAGCTAATACTGATAATGACTATGTTGGTCCAAGTTTAGACAGGAAATCCATAGCAGGAGGTTGTCAATTTCTTGGGAGTAGATTGATTTCATGGCAATGCAAGAAGTAAACTATAGTTGCCAACTCTACTACTGAAGCAGAGTATGTAGCTGCAGCTAATTGCTGTGGTCAGGTGTTATGGATCCAAAATAAAATGCTGGATTATGGATATAACTTCATGAATACCAAGATTTTCATTGACAATGAAAGTACCATCTACATAGTTAAGAATCTAGTATTTCACTTAAAGACTAAGCACATTAAGATTAGGCATCACTTTATCAGAGATTCCAATGAGAAGAAGCTTATTCAGATGATAAAGATTCACACAGATCTGAATGTTGCAGATTTGCTCACAAAAGCATTTGATGTTAGCAGATTTCAATATCTGATTGCAAGTATTGGAATGCTTAACCTCTAATGTATTGATTGAGGGGAGGTTAATTGTGTTAATATGCAACGAATTATACACAAATGATAATTTGAATGGAATGGAAAAGCTGCTAAGGATGAAATTCAAGTTAGTGCAATTGGGCTAACTTTCTACTGATAAGTATAATTAGTGCTGCTAGTTATACTTAATACTACTATGTTAATGTTGTTAGTTATACTTACTACTGTTTGTTATAATTAATATTGTGAGTAATGAGAGAAATTGGTGAGCATAAAAACAGAAAGAGAGATGTGTGAAAATAAAAAACAGATAGAGTGAATTGGTGAGGAAAAGAATTGAGAGAAATAGTAAGCTGAAAAATAGAAAGAGAGATGTGTGAAACAAAAATAGAAAGAGTGACTTTGTGAGCTAAAAGAAATGATAGAAATTGGTGAGAATGAAAAACAGAAAGAGCGATGTGTGAAATAAAAATAGAAAGAGTGACTTTGTGAGCTAAAAGAAATGAGATAAATTTATGAGAATGAAAAATAGAAAGGGAGATGTGTGACATAAAAACAGACAGAGTGATTCAGTGAGAAAAAGAATTGAGAGATATAGTGAGAATAAAAACAGAAAGAGAGCTTGTGAGAATCAAAATTAATGATGGAAATGCTTTTTGGAACAAAATTAGAGTTAATGATGGTGACTCAAAGTTAATGCTGTTAGGCATAAACTTACTACTGCTGGTTAAGTTAATGCTGCCAAGCATAACTTACTACTACTGGGCTACTGCTAGTTTAAGTTAATGCTATTGAAGGTGATTTCATAAATACTTTGATTGAGGGTTTCATTCAATCACTTAATCGATTTCAATCTTTGTTATACCCTCTAATCATAAACCCTAACTCAATTTCATTCTTAATCATCAAAACCCAACATCAATGGCTGCCCTAAAGTTTGCTAGTTCACACAACATGGTCGCATTCTTAGATAAACCCACTGAAAGTGATGGATTAGAGCAAATTGTGGATTTTTTAAATGCACATCCTATCAAATACGCGTTAACGGTTAATCCAACAATCTATACTACATGTATTGAGCAATTCTAGGCTACTGCAAAGGTGAAAACTGTCAATAGAGAAGTGCAGATTCAAGCCCTAGTGGATAAGAAGAAGGTGATCATCACTAAAACAAGTATAAGAAGAGATCTTCAACTTGCTGATGAAAATGGTACTGAATGTCTACCCAATGCTACCATTTTTACAGAACTGGAAAGAATGGGGTATGAAAATCTTACACAAAAGCTTACTTTTTACAAAACATTCTTCTTTCTTTTCACCTCAATGGAAATTTCTTATTTATTTAGCCATACAATTCTGCAATGCCTTATTGCAAGACAACTGCTTTAGAACGAATTTAGTAGCACAATGGCCTCAACTGTTTATCTGTCCTTGCTACAATACAAAAACAAAAAAAAAAAAAAAAAAAATATGTGTAGATAATTCTAAAAATTCAACTATTCCAAGATATAATTTTTGAGATAATATGGTGAAGAAACTTTGGATGGGTGGGGTTAAATTTCTAAGTGTTCCAAGTTTATGCAAGTGTTCCTGGATAAACTAGTTGAAGTAATGTCTAATAATAAAAAGATTTATGTTACACCTTCTCATACTAAGAAGGTCTTTGCTAACATGAAGAGGCAGGGAAAATACTTTTCTGGTAGGGACACACCTCTATTTCAAACTATGATGGTTCAAGCTCAAGAAGAGAGTGAAGGTTCTATAATGCCTACTGTTCCCCAATACACACCTACCATTAATCAACCCTCATCATCACAACCTCAAAAGAAGCAAAAGCCTAGGAAGTCTAAGAAACAGGACACTTAGGATTCTCAACCTAGTAGTCCTACAGAACCTATGGCAGATGAGACTGAAAATGTAGAAAGTGTACCTATATATTCCAATGATCCACTACTCAGTGGTGAGGAAAGACTGAAACTAAATGAATTGATGGAACTTTGTACCAACTTGTCACAAAGAGTTCTTGACTTGGAGAACACAAAGACCTCTCAAGCTGCAGAGATTACTAAATTAAAGGAAGTCAAGAAGCTAAGAGGAGGATAAGTCAAGAACTCCATAGCTTAAATTTTAAGGAAGGTAGTAGAACTGCAAGAATAGGAATCCTCTAAAGATAAGATTTAGGTGATCAGAGGATTGCACCAAACAGGGAAGGAAAATTGCCTGAAATTGATGCAATGAAGAGGTTACATGATTGATGAGACTCAGGGGGAGGAATAGATGATAACTTAATGTTTGATACATAGAGTTTTTAGATGAAGCAGAAGTTAAAGTTGAAAAGTATTAGCAATCTAAAAGTTACTACTACACGCCAAGTGCTAACAAACAACAACTGTTGATGAGTTAACTCTGGCTCAGGGTCTAGAACAAACACTCAAAGAGTTAGCCCTTAATTTAGAAATTCAAAATAGCTAAACCTAAGGCTGTTACAACTGCTGCTACAACAACTACAACTGCCGTTACAAGACCCAAGGCTAGAGGGGTTATAGTTTAAGAGCCAAGTGAATTTACAACAACAACATCACAACCATCACAACTTCCACAGTTAAAGACAAAGGCAAGGCAAAAATGGTTAAGCCTGAAAAACCTTTGAAAAAGAAAGATCAAATTTGATTGATGAAAAAATTGCTCAAAGACTTCAAGAAGAATTGCAAGCTGAACTAGAATAAGAGGAAAGGCTGGCAAGACAAAAGGAAGAAGATGAAAACATTGCTGAATGGGATAATGTTCAAGCTATGATAGATGCAGATTATGAGCTAGCTGCAAGATTACAGCACAAAGAGCAGGAGAGATGACCATTAAAGAAAGGTCAAAGATGTTTGTGATCTCATGGATAAAAGAAAGAAGCATTTTGCCAGACTTAGAGCAGAAGAGCAGAGAAGAAAACCACCAACTAAAGCTCAGAAGAGAAGTTAAATGTCTACCTATCTATAACACATGGCTGGATACAAACAAAATCAGTTGAAGAGCAAAAACTATGATGAAATTCAGAAGTTATTTGATAAAGCCATGACAAGGGTAAACATGTTTGTAGGTATGGATATAGATTTGGTAAAAAAGAGCTCCAAGAAGGCAGAGATGGTACAAGAAAGCAGTTCTAAGAGAGCAGGAGAAGAACTTGAGTCTAATAATTCAAAGAAGCAAAAGTTAAATAAGAATGTAGAAGCTGAAGTAGATGATGAAGCAGGAATGAAAAAGTAAATGGAGATAGTTCCTGATAATGAGGTAGCAATTGATGCTATACCACTAGCCACTAAGCCGCCAATCATTGTTGACTAGAAAATCATCAAAGAAGGAAAGATGGGATGCTTTTAAATCATGATAGCTGATGGAAGTTCAAGGAGGTACTCATCAATGATTAAGATGCTTCATCACATTGACAGAGAAGACTTGGAAACACTCTAGAAGTTGGTTAAAGCTAAACATGGGAATACAAGGCTAGAGGAGGCATATGAAAGAGTGTTATGGGGTGATCCGAAAGTGATGTTTGAGCCTGATGTAGAAAGTGAAGTATGGAGGAATCTACAAGGATACAAAGTGACAATTTGGAAGCTATTTTATTTAAGTGGAGTACATTTTGTGAGATTTTAGAATCTGCATATCTTTATGCTGGCAGAAAAAAAGTATCAACTCACACCCGTAATAATCCTAAAAATGCTCAACAAAAAGCTTCAAACTGACCAGTAGAATGAAATGTGCTATCAACTTCTTAAACTCATAATAGCTAAAGAATCCTGGAAGTGTTTGAATGTATCCTCTTAGTGAAGATAAAGCTTTTAATCAAGAAATTTGAAGATTCAGAAGATGAACATCAAGTTTAGGGGAGGATTGTTGGGATCAAAAGACTTCATGATGATCTTGGAGTTAATACTGCTAAGTTAGTGTTGCCGGAATAAAAGTTAATATTGCTGGTTACAACTGCTGAAAGATTACAACTGCTAAAAGAATTTCTACTGTTAGAAGGATAAAGACAAGAGAAAGGATAAAGATGAAGATTGCTTATCAAGATTACTTACGGGATAAGTATGAGATATTTTTGTAAAAGATACGTATAAGTTATTTGTTTAGAAGATCATGATAACTTAGGAAAATATTGTAAGTCTGTTAGGTATCCTTGGTGTATAAAAGGAGGTCCTAGGGTATAGAGTTTTAATCGTACCAAAATCATATCAATTAAGATATCTAGAAAAGTGTTATTCGTAGCTTCAAGGTTTTGTATAACCCAAACAATATCAAGAGTGTTCGTATTAATATATTGAGGCTTAAAGTTTGGTATTATATAATCTTGTTTGTTACTATTTTATTACTTATTCTTCTTAGTATCATTGACTAGATTTCACATAGTCTTTGATATTCATAATCAAAGTTTCTGTCATAGTTGTTATGGATTTATTCAATACAACTTAAGCTTATACAAGCTAAGCAAGGTCTATTCAAGTGGGATCAATAGTGTTGATCTCTTTTACCTCTGCAACATGGATCGTGAGACTACTAATGTCCCACATATATTAGCGCAGTATCTGTTTAGGCATGCGGAGGAGAGGAAGAGCAGGGCCAGGCTATCAGGCGGGCACTTTATTAGGCATTTGGCTATGCATTTTGGGCTTGTCAGTGACAAGGGATTAAGAGGGCTGCAGGTAGTTACCCGAGATCTCCCATTGATTGATTTACATGAGCTAGGGAGGCTCCACATCTGCACAAGGTACAGTGACACATGGGCTTGGGTAGCCTAAGGACTAGAGAGGCAGCATGCTGCTGCGGCTGGTGCCTATGAGGCTGACGAGGCTGGTCAGGAAGCCGAGGAGGTTGCTCAGGAGATTCCAACACCAGCATAGGCACCTCCACCACCTCCACCTGTTCTATAGCCCCGTGCCATGTCATAGAGGATCGAGAGGATCGAGGAGGAGGTGCATGACTTACGACGTGATGTTGTAGGCTTACGAGGAGTTGTCAAGAGCTTTACCACCGAGTAGTCTAGAGTCTCCACCTGGCTGGTCACCTGCATGACATAGCTTATGGACGCCAGCGGCCAGAATTATCAGCCATTCGATAGCACCCTCATAGGTAGGTTACAGTTATCATTCCAGAGGCGTGTTAGACCGAGGACATGCGATGCTAGTTTCTCCGTAGCCCCTCATACCGATGTTCAGCCTGACCCTTGATCTCTTTCTCTTTATGTTACTATCTTTTGTTGATCTGTACTGTATATTACACTTATGACATTTGATTACCGATTCCCTTTTTATGTATATTACTTGATGATCGGTTTGTTTGTATGAGATAGAATCAAGACTGGCAGTAAGTTCAGCAACATGACTCATTGATTGATTACAGGTTTAAAATCCTAAAATAATTACCTGATGAATGAAAAGGAATGAAGAAAAAGGTTGAACTTAAAGACCAACTAAAACAAAAGTGCTTCCCGGGAGACAACCGGGTCATTTTAATTGTTTTCCGTATTTTAATTGTTTGTTGCACGAGTCTTTCTTCCCAGACACTCTATACGACGTATCGAACCCCTCTGGATACGGAGTATAGAGATGTCTGGACGTTATTAATTTTTAAAACTAAATATTTAATTTCCAGTAATTTAATTATTTCTACGGGAACAATACGGCGTATCCTAGGGTTTGGGATACGGCTTATTGGTCCTTGTATAGTTGTGTGTTTAATTGTTTTCTTGTACCATTGTAGTGAGATAGAATTTGCACTTGTCTTCTAATCTTTTATACAGGACCTTGCTGAAACTATGATATGGTATATGCTGAAAAAGACATGTGTTGAACTTATCTGGGCATGCTGAAGCCCTATTCAACACACTTTTGGCTCAAGGACTCATCTTGAAGAATTATCACGAGCAAAACATCAGGGAGTTTTCTGTTCTAATTCTATTTTCCCTTATTATTTAATTGTTTTATCTATACAACGAGGACGTTGTATAATTTAAGTGAGGGGATGGAGAATTAGAACGTACTTGTCTTCTTTTTTACAAAATAACATACAAAGTGCTTAAAAACGGTCATTTTTTTAGCATGACTTTTGTAAAAATCACTAGTTACATTACCTAGCGCACTATAACCCTTGATACATATTGTGAGAATTAAGCCTATTCCGTTTCCAACTGTCTACTAAAATTCCATAAAATTATGAGTGTGCCGGTGATGTAGTGGACTTTAAAACTTGGCTTGGCATATCACTCGAGACCGCCATGATTAGTACTATGGATTTAGATGGAAGAACATGTTCAACTGATAGATTTATAGGATTAAACCAAATAGCCTACATGTCATAAAAATAACTAACCACACTGGTTAGTTAAATCCTGTGTAACCCTTAATTACTCTCATTTTTAGAGTAAAATCCCCTAGAACAACCTGTTGAGCCATTCCCTTCTTTTTCTACACCATATTATAAGTTTCATTACACCTTTGCACTTTAGCCTACGGTGTAGATTAAGCCTATTTCTCTATGTTGGTAGTTGCTTTCGTGTAAAGTTTTGTATTTCCTGTGTCAAAGTGAAAATATATAGCTCGTAAGTTTCTCTACTTTCGCGAGTATGAATTATGCCCGAAGAAGAAATGCTACAAGGAAAAGATTATTCGGACAAATTATGAAAGTAAAGACAGTGGAATTAAACCGAAATCAATGATGTATTTCAAAAAAAAAGAAAAAAAAGAGAGAAGGAAGAAAAATTGTCTGTTCAAAAGAAGTTTATACCGAAGAAATTATTAGAAGGATCGATTATTTGTTGATACGTTACAAAAATCAACGATGTAAAGTCTTGTAAAAAGTGGTCGATATCACCACTTATGTAAAAGTATGTAAAGAGCGGGATGTAAGGGAAGTTGACCGTTATAGGAACGCCAACTTAGGTTGTCTTTGTCATTTCTGTGATCGAGGCGTCTGTCTATATGTTCGAGTCTTTGTCATGGAACGGTCGGGGAAAAGTTACTAGAAACTGTACCTTATTTGTTGGCTTAATCTATTTGTTTTGTGAATTTTACTTTACACCCATTTTACTTCCCTTTCCTAGCAACTAACCTTAGTGTCTACTCGAATGAGGACTTGTTCGAGCATGTATGTCTATTCCGTCATTACGGCCATGTATGCATGTCTCAGCTGCCTTTTTGGATGACGACTTTTGGTGAAAGTTAGAAGCTCCCTACCTTATATCATTCTTCATCCTAACTGCTAGTTAAACAAGAACAGGGATGTGTTCGGATTGTATATGTCTATTCTGTCGTTACGGCCGTGTATGTAAGATACAGCTGCCTTGTTGGTGTGGTACTTATAGTGAAAGACTATTGAATGATCAACCGTAAGCCTTCTTAACCCAATTTAGCTTTTGACTTGTTCTTCCTCAGCTTTAGCGTTGGAGATGTGTATCCTTGCCAAGCCTATGATACGAAGCTAATCACGATCGAGCAATTGAGCGTACTACTTAAATTTTGCACCCTAGATTAGTTGAGTGATCTGAGTGTTTTCATTTCCATATTTCGTGGGGAGCTCGGTTATGTACAGGTGATTAGGATAAAACAATGCTTAAACGGAAAACCCTCAACTTTTGTTGGGACAGATTTTCATAAACTGAAACTTTTTCTAATGTCTATTGAGGACAAGTAGGATTCAAGTGGGGGAATATTTGATGACATCAAATAACATCCCTTTATTATATCATTTATCCCATCTATTTTGCCCACTTTTATATAATTATTGCATTATTTGGTACTTAATTACTTTAAAGTTGATAAATGCAGGAATTCAGGAGTGTTTTGTGAAGACAAGCTAAAAGGCACATAATTTAGAGCTAAAAAGAAGACATTTGAAGATTACTGAAATTTCACCAATACGCTGTATCCAACTTAAGAGATATGGCATATCTGCGCCAAGACTTCACAAGAAAACGCGTTTGACCGATTCCCAATACGGCGTATCCATGCTGTCTACATACGCCGTATCCATGAAGATAACTATTTGAAGATACAATGAATCAAGTAAATTGGGAATGATATCAAAGATTTGTTACGAACGTAGCGCGCACTCTAAGGAATCTAGCCTAATATGCCGTATCGACCTTGCTGGATACGACGTATCGAGTCTTTTTCAGACACAATAAATAGAAGACTCAAAAACGAGTTTTCAGTGTGCAATGTCATATTCTTTATACCATACTCACTAAAGACGAATCTTAGAAGAGAAGATCAGCCACCAAGGTCAAGCATCGATCACGAATCCATAGAAGACATCATGTAATTTTTACTCTCTTAATCGTTCGATTTTCATTGTTTGATTACGCTTATATAATTACAATGATTGTGGGCTAATACCCTTGGGTATTAGCCATCTTAATGAAAGTTTAATGTTTGGTTTGTTTCAAAATCGATTTCTTAATTTTTCGTTGATTGTTTAATTATGTTTATCACCTCATACTAGTTTATGTGTTTGAATATGCGACTTATCATTCAACTGGATCTAGTGATACAGACCAAGTAATCTAGATACCGGGATAGCTCTCCATATCGTGTTTCATATTACTGGACCAATAGGATCACAAATAACGTTCTGTCTTTGTCTTTTGATTA
Source organism: Tanacetum coccineum (assembly GCA_026074375.1). Classification (NCBI taxonomy): domain Eukaryota; kingdom Viridiplantae; phylum Streptophyta; class Magnoliopsida; order Asterales; family Asteraceae; genus Tanacetum; species Tanacetum coccineum. The sequence goes on from BQNB010028008.1 coordinate 31,662, forward strand.
TGAGCTTAGTTGGACCGGTAGGAGACCCGTTTATGTTTCAGCAATCATGCTCTTAATTAACTGATAAAGATTGGAATAGTGGACTACTAGTATATAAAACACCGTTAAACAATAAGTGGGTAAAGTCCCGTTGGGCTTGGGTTTTAACAGGATCACCACTACTTTAATTCTCTAAGATATATTATAATTAAACTAAAGGATGCTTTATGCATATGCGTTAATTATGACATGATTAATCGTGTCTAGGTCTTAGGATGATGTCCCCCCTAAGTCTTAAGAATGATATGCCACTTCGAGATAAGTAAATCATTGCACTAAAACAAACAAACCAGCATTGAACCTAATTTATTATGGCTAATACGGTTTTCTATCATTTGGCTTGTACCGCTTTTCTATCTTCTAATCTTCTTTTTTTGTGTTTATTGTGTATTGAATTGGTATTTGTTTCCACCAAACCTGTGCCAGTCTCTCAGGCTGAAAACCAACATATCAATAGACAACGTACATAGCATAGGTTTAACCAGTAAATAAACTAATTAAAATACTGATAGAATATAGGATTAATATTCCACTCTTAGTGTTCGACACCCTACTTACTGCAAACTCCATCTTGACCGGGTACATTGCTCGTTAAAGTGTTGTTTTAGGTTTGTCGGCTAAATATAAATTTAAAACTTGATAATCAAATAATTGACCCTACACGATAGCACATCAAGGGACCATGTTTGATATCTTCTAGAATATAATATTTATTCCATATTTCCAATACGTTGTATTGGTCTTCTCTATATACGGCGTATTGAGCTTTATTCCTTTGTGGTCTTTGGTGAGTGCAGGCACGGATACGCTGTATCTTCCTTGATGGATACGGTGTATTGGTCTTCAGAATAGTAATCTTCAAAATATCTTCATTTAAGCTCCAGAATGCGCGCCTTTTGCTAATATTCACCAAGTACTCCATCATTACTGCAATTCTCAAATATAAACGATAAAGTAATTATTCTTTGCAATAACTATACAAAATGGGTTAATAACAAGGGATAAATGATGCAATAAAATAGATGTTATTCGATGTCATCAAATATCCTCCCACTTGAATCCTACTTGTCCTTAAGTAGCCTTTAGAAGTTTATAAAAATGTATCCCTAAGGATATTTTCCGTTAAAGCATTTATTTGATTTATTACAAGTACACAACCAAAAACCTTACGAAATAGGAAGATGAAAACACTCAAATCACTCATCTAATCTATGTGGTAACATGAAACTAATTCGCTCAATTGCTCGGTCGTGACGATATTCTATCATAAGCTTGGCAAGGATACACATCTCCATCACTAAATCCAAGGAGTAACAAGTTTTTAATGGTAAATATGAGTTTTTTATGGAAAGGCTTACGGTTGATCATGCTATAATCTTTCACCAGAAGTACCACTCCAACAAGGCAGCTGAAGCACACATACATGGTCGTAACGACGGAATAGTGTTATCCCATTAATTTAATCCATTACACAACAATAATCTTTACCAATATGCTAGAAAATAAGATTGAATCTTAGAGAGAGAAAGTAGAGAGAGAAACAAGAAAGAAATATTAGATAGAAATGGTGAGTTACAAGTGAATGAAAATGTAACCAACACCCTTCACCAAGTGTAGTGAAGGGATATTTATACCCATGCCTTGCTAGCTTGGCACTTGGGCTTTCTAAACGGGCCGGGCTTGGTTTAACTTGGGCTTTGAGCCCGAAACACGGACAATATTAGATTACAATCCAAGCCCGTTGAACCCGACTAGCCTATTACAATACAAGACCTAGTTTGACTTTCTAAGACCGATAACATTCTTGTTTGACTTAATATAATTAAGGCTAACAATCTCCCCTAATGTTGAGGTCTCTTTCTTTAAACTCCTCTGTACCACCGATGACATTGAAGATATGACGTTTGACGTTTATGCTTTGCCTTGTTATGGTCTTGTCTTGTTTGTAATGGCTTTGTTCATCCATGCTTTGTGATCTTGATTTTGAGCCTTTATCTTTTGACTTTGAATTCTTGAGATCGTTATCTTGCATCATCTCCTTGACTTGAATCATCTTGATTTGACTTCCTTGATCAACTTGTGCTCTTGACCAACATGCTCATACTTGTTACATTCTTGTTTGACATATGTGATTATAAGTCTAACAATCTCCCCAATTGATGATTCTTTATTTGACTTTGAGGCTCTTTGATGGTGGGGAAGATTAGAATCAACTATCTTGACGTTGAATGATTGACTTTGAAAGCTTGAGTATGAGCATGTGGTTTATGAATCCGACTTCGCTGGAATGAGGCTGCAACACCGTCGTCTAAACCTGAAATAAGACAGTTAGCAATAAAAGATGAATATGGCTTTGTCATTCATCTTGACTTCGGTTGCATTAACCTCCGGTTTCCCGTTTTATAGTATAAATACTATACCTGTGATCAGGTAGATTCAAAGAATCTCCTTGACAGGGTTTCCAGCTCAAAGCGTAGGATCTTCTAACACAGATGTATTAGATTCACCATGCTTGCTAGTTCTCATTACCGGAACGTCTCAAAGCAGACAACACGGTAAGAGTGAATCAGATAGTTACTATCTTTCTGATTAAGTCGTCAATTCATTTACTGGACCAAAATTGATATCCAGTTATCACAAGCTTGATTCATATAGAATCTTGCAAGTCACCTACCAAGAGCTTGTTTGATGTTGGCTCAAGCAGGATTTCCATCTTCACTGTGAATACTTAAGTATCACTCAGATGTTCTGGCAAGATCTCAAGGATAATGCGTAGGACTCTTTGTTACAACTTGTGAACTTTATGGTGTTCAACAAGTGTATTTTGACATTGTGTCCTAATGAGATTTATTGATCTCTTCTGGCTCTAGACTCGATTTGTGCACTTTGGTTTTAGTAATCGGAGGCTGGAGCAGACTGCCACCTATTCAATATCAACAATCTCGGAGTGAGATGTCAATAGATAACGTGTGTATCTCTGTGACAAATGAGACAAGTTTCTTTTGGGAGAAACTCGAATGGCTGGGAAGGGTTGTGCATTGCATCACTGGGTCCATGATGTCGTCTTCAATATCAACAATCATCTATGTGACTTTGATAGATTATGTATTGACCCGGATTCTGCCTAAGGTGTAAGGAGGGCTTCTTTCTTTTCACCCTTTATCCATACATTTCAGTGTTAGCTCAATCTTAGTCGGCATTTTTCCCTTTTACTCATTCTTCTCCATTCATACCTAAGGACTGCTATTTCTAAGTATGGAGTATCCTTGGGTAGATCCCTCCAGTTTTGGTTGGATCGTAGGACTTATACCTAACCTAACTACCTTATGACTTCAGAATCGTCATGAAATTAATAGGTTGTTAGGCATAGAGATCGAACCATAAAACCATTTTCTGACATTGTTATTTTCAAATACCCCCCCTACACATGTGCTCCGAGATTTGAAATTGTTTAGCACATGAAGGAAAGAGTTGCACTTAGAGTCTTAAAGATCACATTCGTCTATAACATATTTTAATCACATTTTCTCCCCTTATTTTAAATAATAAAACACTTAGTATTTGAAATACCAATTGATTAAAATTTGACATGAAAAATTCCATGGGGAGAAAAATTATACCACGATATTGCATGAATTCATTTTCCGATTGCTCCCCTTCAACAGTATATGTGGGATACCAATATTTATTAAAACTTGACATTAGAATAAAAAATTGATATGACACCACAAAATGTTGAAGACGGAGTGAGATGCCTTAGTGAACAGTGTATATTAATAATTGACATTATAAGTTTCCACATTTTAATTTCACAGAATGTGTTTGGATACATAAAATTGACATTTATGAGATGTATCCGACACATTAAAAGGCTTTGTTTTAAAAAGCTCCCCCTCAGAAATTGATTTACATAAAATGACATTCTACGTACTACAATTCTTTGAAATTTATTCGAGGAAGGAGTGTTGAACCACACAATTTTAACAATTACCTTTTTTATGGAAAATACCACAAATTATATTGTAGACAATTTGACATTGAAAGTTCTTTTTGAAAAATTGTGTTCAACGATTTTAAAAACATGATAGAAGACTTCTCTTCTATTTTAGAGTAAGCGCACTGAAGCGTACACTTCCCTATTACATTCGGGACCGAGTTATGTACTGAAATGTACATAAGTCATAGAGAGAAAAAAATTAGATAATGGACCTGTTTTGAAAGCATTTGAAAACTCTCGCTCGAAACTTCATTTACACCCTGTGTCGATGTTAATCAACATTTCTAGGGTACGTAAATGTTATCGGATCCAAGAGACATGTCGAGGAAGATTCTTTTTGGTTATTTTTGAAAATTTTCTGATTTTTTTTTTTTTTTTCTAGGTTTATATTTTCTATTTTCTTTTTCAATTTTTTATAAGTCAAAATTAAGAGAGAATAATAAATATGTACAAATTGATGTTTGATGGGGTCAACCAGATTCATTTGGCCTGAACTCAAGTTCATTTGGAGTCACAAACATTCTCATGCCGAGTGTCTGTACAAGATACTTAAACTATCTTCCGATAATGCTTTAGTAAAGAAGTCAGCTAACTGGTATCAGTTTCTGCAAGAAATAAAAAAAAATTCAACAATACCCTTTCAACCTGTTCCTTTAGGAGTGATATCTGACTTCGATGTGCTTGGTATGGGGGATTGTTGGAACAGGGATTGCACTGAGTGGCTATGGCTGCCTTTGAGTCCACCAATACATAGGTATTTTATCAAAGGTGGAATGCCATATCTGTGAGCTGAGTTATCATAAACACCATAGAACTTGTGCGCAAACCATGCAGATAAAGACACAGACTGGGGCTTTCTGCTGAAAGACATGGAAGTGCAGTCCCCTGCTTTTGGTTGACCAGCTGACTAATTCATCACCACCTAGAAATTGTATGCCACCAGATATCGCTCTTAGTGAATCGAGGACAGCCAGCATGATCCGAATCTAAAAAAGCTGTTAGTTCAAACTGGTGTCCTTCAGATACTAGGAGACCATGTTAATGGAGTCTTTAAGGTACCGAAAGATCCGTTTAACCGCAGTGAGATGTTTCTCAGTCGGTTTCGCTTGATAGCGAGCACAATAACATGTTGCATGTACAATATCTGGTCTACTGTGCCTGTTAGGTACATGAGTGATCCGACCCTACTACAATATTTCGGTTTGGTCGACGGGTGTACAACTCCAGTCAGCATCAAGGGTTTGTTAAGCCATTCTGGTGTACCAATGCTATCACATGAGGTCATACCATGCTTTTTAAGTATCTCTTGAGCATACTTAGCTTGGTTTATAAAGATACCACGAGGGGATTGGTGGATCTGAATTCCTAAAAATAATTTTCAGCTCCCCTTCAATAGAATATATCAAACTTGCTGTGGCATTTAGTTTCCAAATTGTTTTGAAAAGTTTTGGGTTCGTTAGAACAATAAAATTATGTTCATCCAACTTAAATTGGCTCAAGCAAATATGTCTTCCCCCCATGGGGGGGTTTTTAGTTAGAAACAGAGTTGGATCAATAGAACCTTTTGAGAATCCTTCGGATACCAGGAAGTTGGAGAGTTCATCATACCACGCTCTTGGTGCTTGTTTGAGACCATATAATGCTTTCTTGAGACGGTAAACTTTGTCAGGATAATATGGGTCAACAAATCCATCTGGTTGGTTTACGTACACTTCTTCCTTCAGAAGTCCGTAAAGAAATGTTGTTTTAACGTCCATTTGGTACACTGTAAATGATTTGTGTGCAGCATACGCAATGAACAACCGTACAGCTTCCAACCGAGCAACTGGTGCAAATGACTCTTTGAAATCAATTCCTTCCTTTTGAGCATATCCCTTAGCTACAAGACGAGATTTGTTGCGAATGACAGTATTTTCCTCATCACGTTTTTTTTCCAGAGCCACTTTAAGTTAATGACATTTTTGCAAAGTGGTCTGTCGACTAATTCCTCATACATCTAGTCGATCAAACTGATGAGTTCTTCCTTGCATTGATATCAATCCAGCAGAATAAGCCATGACTTCTTTGATTGTTCTTGTGGTTTGGTTCGAATCACGGTTGAGGCGACACATTACTAACCATCTCGCCATCATGTTTCTAGCTGCGTCTTGTCTAAATGATGAGAAGGATTTCAATGACTTGTTTCTAATGGGATATCTTTTAATCCAACGTTGTGCAGAAGGATGGTGTTGATAGAAAGTATGCATGTTTGACGAATCAACATGACGAGATGATGTCTCCCCTTGTTCTTGTACCGGTGTACTGAAGATGTTGATAAATTCATCGTCGTCAAATTGTGCATTTTCTGTATTGGTTTCTGCTTGAGTAATGTTCTCAGGTGCAGTGACAGTTGGTACTTGAGTTGGAGTTTGATGTGTTGAATGAATGTTCAATGGAGGTGGATCTGCAACATCGGTTGTTGTAGAAGTGTGAGTTGTGTTATGTTGTTGACGTTTATCGGGATTATCAGCAGCATGTACAGCGGAAGACTTTGACACAACATGAGAATTTCCATTGAGTAATTCACTGAACATCAGACTATATAGCAATTCCAGCTCATTTGACGTTGTTACTGTCTCAGCAACTTGAGGAACATTTTCTTGACTTTGTGGACCGGGACTTAAACTGTCTTGTTCAAGTACCGTTGTCGAACATTGTGGACCGGGGTCAGAACTGTCGTGATTGAGCCATTGATGGCAATTCGTCAAGTTAACATGTATTGTTTCAACTATCATTTCTTGTTCTCTTGTTAAATTACCCTGTAAGCCTTTTGACTGAGTAGAATACCCTACAAAGATACATGCATCACCTTTTTACTTCATTTTGTCAAGATTTTCCACCCATCTCTGATGATGTATGCTAAAGGGAACCAAAAGATGTGAAAGAACTTGATGACGGTTTTTCTAGGCATTGATGATATGGTAAGGTGTTTTCTCATGTCGAGGAATTACAATTGAACGGTTTGTGGTAAAACATGTGTTGCAATTGCTTCAGCCCAGAAGAACAAAGGAACTTTAGCGGCGCTTAGCATTGTTCGAGCAGCCTCAACAAGAGTACGGTTCCGTCTTTTGACAACGCCGTTTTGTTCAGGTGTTCGAGCAGTTGACGTTTCGTGTCTTATTCCCTCTTTTGCAAATGTTTTACATGGAAGAGTTTTATTAAGTATTTTAGTGCCTTAGTCAGGTTCGAACTGTTGTAACTTGAGCATGAGTCATCTTTGGACAAGTGTGAGAAATTCTATGAGAATTTCCAGGTGTTTCGTCTTATGGGACTTCATGAGTGAGTCAGGTATAATCGAGAGTAGTCATCAACAATTACGAGAAACATATTCTTGCCATTAATGCTTTCACCCGCATTGGACCTCTTAAGTCCCATGTTTAGAAAGTTTGTATAACCGTCTTTTTGAGCTCGGGGTAGTTTAGTGTGAAAAGACTTTCTTTTGCTTTCTCCGGCTAACAAGAAGAACATAGATGATTTTGCAGAATTTACTGCTTTGGAAGGCCATTCACCTTGTTATTTATTCTTTGAAGCTAGTTGATGGTGTTGAAGTTTTAAATGTGATAGCGGACGGATGCCATAACCTTGCTTGAGACGATGTTGCTTTAGCCATTAAGCAAATTGGATTGGGAGTTGTTGAGTCTTGAAGAGAAATGGAATACAAATCTGTGCCACGAGAACCTTTGAGAATATCATTTCCCTTTAAATCACGGATGTAACAGGTAGACTTCCGAAAAGCAACTTCCAAATCCGCGGCCACAGGAAATGACCAGGGAGATAAATTGTGATAAAGCCCTCGACGTAATAATCCCTTGATAGTAATCGTTCTTGAACCAGTCTCATAGCAAAGAATTGGTGCAATTTGATTCATTTCCAAACTTGAATTCCCAGAAAATTTTCTCCACAAATTTAGTTAGAAGTTTGAGATTTCCGTCATGTGCTTTGAGCACCCAGAGTCTACGATGAATAGATAATTATCTCTACGAGCTGCAAAAGAATTAGAAGTCATGGAGTATTCGGAACTAGTGAACACCTGGAGTCTTATGTTCCAAAATATTAGTAATTTCTTGAATTGCCCCCTATCCCCTAGTACTCCATACAACAACACTAAAATGGTTTTTTTTAATAGTGCCACTCTCCCACCTCAACCTCTGCCGCCTTTTTGCCCCGCCCACCCTACACCACCACCAAACTCCACCACCATCCCCCCCCTCCCCCCTTAACCACATTCTCATATTAAGCCTATTTTTATTTATGTCTAGACTCTTTTTGTGACACCCATCCTCAACCCCGCTCCTTCTAGGCCCTCCCACCCCACTAACCCACCCCCTCACCTCAAACCCCCATTTTTATGCTTCCTATTGTGTGTCTTAACTAGTCATGTGATTCAATTGCTCCTGTTAATATGGTTCCCCCGACTACCGCACATAGACCCACTATTCAAGACGAGGGCCTTGAGGCCTTATTTGGCTGGTGGGGTTAAGTGATTGTGTGACTGAGGGTTCAACAAGGTGTTAAAGTTGGGGTGGCTGTGGTGTACTCACAATGAGGAAGGGATGTCGTTCGGAGAGCATTTTTCGGACGAGGGGTGGGGGCGTGTGGTCATGTATGGGGTGTATGGGGCTTCGGGGTGGGTCTGTTGGGGGCTTATGTGTGTGGCTTGGTGGAGGGGGGGAGAGTGGTAGTTAATGGACGGTAGACTGGGGGTGGAGTGGCCGCTGTTGGGACGCGCGGGTCGGGGCCGATAGAGGGGGCGTGGGGGGTTTGGGGGCGCGGACGGGAGGGGGGACGGGGGGGGGGGGAGGGTGGTTTGGGGGTGGTGAGGGCTGGGGGTAGTGGGCGGGGGGGGGTTGTGGGGGGTGGGTGGTGTTCAGGGAGGATGGACAGCAGTTTTTCGGCGTTTTATTTTTTTTTGATGTATTTTTTTATTTTATTTTTTTTTTTTTTTTTTTTTTTTTTTTCATATTGTTTCTTTTTTTTTCTTTTTCCTTTTGTTTCTTTTTTTTTTTTTTTTTACTTTTTTTTGGATTTTCTTTTTTTTTACGCCATTGATATAATGTAGAACATTAAATCATGATTGTTATTCAGCACTCACTTTCCAAAGTTAACACAGACAAACGTTAACTTTCGATGATCTTAGCATTCAAACTGTCATTACACGATTTACAGAGTTTTATTATTGAAAACTTAAACTTCCTACGGTCGGTCTTCTACTTCTTACTTTCACTTGACTATTGGTAGACAGGAACTCTATTCTTCAGATGATTGCTCTTAAGCTGTGGTCTGCTTACTCTAGTTATTAGGAATTACCTCCTGTAGTGAAGACAGCGTTGTTAGGTTTCCTAATGTCTTGATGCAACTGAGGTGTTCTAGTTTGATTAGGATTTGTGTGCACTTTATACATTTCTGGTGCAATCACATTTGTGTTCTTGACAATTGGCAACATATTCTGAGGCAAAATCTGTGCAGTGACTGGTTTTGAAAAATCATTAGACACATTTTGTGTGGTAACTGGCTTTGACTTTGAGAAATCTTTCTTTTCAAGGGAATCTGAAAAAAATAGCCCGGTTTACCTTAAAATGGATTTGTCTTTGACTTTTTAAAAAGGCATTCGGTTGTCGAATAACCGATGATTTTTCAAACTTGGTTTCCACAGATTTTCCTTACATCTTTTCTATGAGTTTTTTCAACTCACTTATTGCAATTCCTTTGTCTTGTAATTGAGCTTTCAAGTCTTGAAATTCAAAATGAGTTCACGTTCTTTCGGAAATACGTCTTGACTTATTTTCTTTGAAAGATTTCGTCATTTTTTATCTTTTCTGTACCTTATTGTAATTACAAGTTCAGATTAATTCGCATGTTTCTAAAGTGCTTCAAAACTCTTTGACATTGTTCTACTTTTCGAAGCTCATTTTTCAAGATGTTCAACATTTTTCCTTGGTTTCTACGTAATCACATGAAATTTCGTAAATTCATCCAGTTAAGTGTACGCACCAAGTATTGGATTCATGTGATCAGCATAGTATTATTCCCTTGAAGCGGGTCGTTTTCAATTCAAAAAACTGTGTTTTTGAGTTTTGTTGAGATTTGAGGAGTGTCTATTTCATGTTCAAGAGATTAAGTATCTCAAATCAGCCAAAAATTTTCTCGTTCAAACATAAAAGTGTATATTTTTCTAAGCTCCGCATTGTGTATGCTAATTTGGGGGCCAAAATTTCTTCTATTGTGTTTTGAATGAAAGGATCGAGTTACCAAAATATGTTCTTTGGCACTGTTTGTTTGCAACGTTCCACTACCGTCAAAATTTCGTGTCAACCACTCTTTTTTAATATTTGAAAAAGGTTCCATTTAGAGCTTTTACAACTTTTGATTCCAAGGAATGGATTCTTCCATTCGTTTTTATAACATACGTTGTTTGTTTTCAAAAGACTCTTTGAAAATTCCTTATTAGAGAATGGTTGACTCATCTTTGACCGTTTTTGGAAATAGTGTTGTTCAGCGACTTTTCCCGTTGTGGAAGCAATACAAATCATAAAGATTATTCAACTGATCATAATTCAAAACGGGTCTGATTAAAATCGCTTATTTTTTATCGACGTTCTTCTTTCTAGATCGAATCGTTTTGTCAGTAATAGGGGCTAACATTAACACAAGATTATCAATTATAGCAATTGTTCGGGGTAGAAAAAAAAATTTTTTTTAATTATAGTATTAATATCGTATGAATTCTTTCCAAATTACTCTCATACAGAGAAATATAAGGTAGAAATCTCACTAATAAAGAAAACACAATTTGTATATTTTTTTATCCGGGAAGTATTTGTTCTCGGGTCGTGTCCCAACGAAATCGTGAATTGAGAATTTAGGAATAATTCGGATTCGAGTTTAGAATAGTAAAGGATTTTTTTGAATTGTTGATTACACTACAAAATTTAATAGCACAAACTAAAAACAACGGAATAGCACGAAATTTAAATGCACTAATCGTTAAAACGCGAGCTAAAATTGAAATTTAAAAATCTAAAAACACCAACTTTAACAAATTTTATACCTAAAAATCACAATTTTAAAATGAAAATTTTAGGAAAAAGAATTAGAATTTTTTATCTATTTTTGAATTTTTTATGAATTTTTTAAGATTTAATGAATTAATCAAAAATAAACTTTTTCTAAAAATTAACACTAAAATTTTTCTTTTATGTGTATTCTTATCATAGCGACTAATACAATTTAAAATGACAATTAATAGCGAAACGAAGTGTAATAATTATATTGTTCTATAAGCTATCGGCTGATCTAGTGGCTGTTATTCTTATTTCTATGAAATTTCTAAGAAAAAGGTTATTAACCTAATTCTATTTTAATTCCTAGAACAATACAATTGAACTGGAAAAAATATAAGAAAAAATTGGTTTTATAAGAAGCAGTGAGATCTAGATAGTGGATTGTTTAAGGTGCAGAACATCCAAAGAATGAAAAAGCCCTAATTTTCTTTTTTTGCCCGTTTAAATCTGTGCTCTAATCACCTATATTTGATCAATTAAAACTTAAAGAAAAAAAAAACCCCCCTTAAAACAATAATAAAAACTTAAAATTTGAAAAATATTTAAACCTCTAATTATTTTTTAGAAAAACAAAGAAGCAGGGTGTAGTTGGTAGATATTGACCAGATCAAGAGAGTAAACTAAAGGGGAACATGCGGGGATACTCAGGGGGGAAAATTTACACTGTAGTATAAACGTATAACCCTAAACTTTGAAGAAGGTACGAAATAGACCCTACGCTTCTAGCTTATTTTGACTTATTAAAAAATGATTTTCAGAAAAAACTCAAAACTACAAAGTTGTAGTTTAGCTTATTCTAAACAACTTTAATAAAGGCAATTCTAACTTTTAACAAAGGAATAAGCTAGAAAATAAGCATCTAGATGCTGTCCACAGAAAGTGGTATTTAACAATCTTTTTGAATTTGAACTTATTCCTAGCTTATAATTGGATGAAACTGAGAAACAAAAGCATCATATTGTAGCTTAAGGTGTGTACTAGGAATTTCTAAACAATCATTAGCTAGGTATTAACAATTTTAGGTAGAAAATCAAAATGGACAAGTGCTATATTCTGCTGATATAAAAAAGGTTGCTGATGCAATTGGTTGCTGGTGCAGTGTGCAAGGAACAAAGATGTAGGCTAGAATTTTAAAGCTCACTTGTGACTAAATGGATCTAAGTAAACACTAAACAACCTTGAACTCTAAGTTGCTTTTAAAGTTCTAAAATCTAAAATTTACACAGCTTGGAAATTGCCCTGGTGCAAAATCAAAATTTAAACCTTCTAAACTTTTATATTCTAAAGGCTAACTACTAAAATCTATCTAACACTTTGTTATATGTCCTAACTCAACTAGTTGACAGGTTTTGACAAAATGTAGTTGACTTTAAGAGTCAATAACAATCTAATCCAAACACTCCTTAATACTAAGCTGTCCAAACAAAGAAGCATTCAAATCCTATTTTAAAACTAAAACAGCTAAAGCTTTTTATCCACTCACACTAAATTTCACTTACTAAAGCTTTTTAAACTTTAAAACCTGAAGCTTATATGTGAAATTAAGCTAGTTTATCTTCTAAGCTTATACTACTTTAATGACAGAATTTAAAGAAAATAGACTCTAATTGAGGTTTTTTTACTAAGACAGCTTAAGACAATTAAAACTATAAGCTAGCTAAGTAAAATGAACAGGTTTAAACAATGACTTTCAAATGATTAAGCTAGAATGAATTAAGCTTTTAAAAGCAAAATTTGAAGTTCAGAAAAGTACACCTGAGATGTTAAGTAGTCTCAGACCTAGCCACTCTTGTAGAGTGAGTGGCTAAAAAAACTTGAACCTATTGGCTTCCAAAGCCTCTAAACCAAGCTCTATAAGCTGTGATTAGCTTATTACTCCATAAGCTCCCAAAATGAACACAAATGAGCTCAAATGAACATGTTTTGACAACAAATGGAATTAAAAGAGTAAATGAATGAGGATTAACAATCCATGTGATAACTGAATTTCGAGCTGATGAACAGTAATAAGCTCAAAAGAGCTTATTAAGAGCTTATGAGGTAAAATTTGCTTAAAATGGAAATCGAAGGACAAAATTCACTTGAAAACTGAATTATAGAAGCTTAAGAACTGAATTGTATTGCTCAAAGAAGTGAGTACAAACTAAAGTAGCAAAGGTACAAGAGCTTAAAGCTGAAATTTAAAAAGCTTAAAAAAAAAGCTTAAAAAAAATACGAAAAGTAAAAAAAATTAAAACACTAACTAACTCCCAAAATGAGTCCTAAGCTTCCTATTTATAGAGGATGGAAGAGGAGAGGTGAGAGTTTCTTGAATCTTCCAATACATCTTAGCCGTTGATCATTTTTGAACAATTTATGGCCGTTTGATCATGATGATGAGGTGTTTAAACCAATCAGGGATTGACAAGTGGACGAAATGATGTGGAAGTGTTTTTAATACGAGGTTAGATGAGAGAAAGGGAGCGGGGGTGGGTATTTTGGCAGGTTGGGTTTGTTATGGTTTTGGCGGGAAATTCAGTTAGAAACGGTTGGGGAATGTTTGTACCGCGTGTATATGTTTGAATGTTTGGAGTAATGGCAAAAGTAGTCCTTGTCTTTGTATTCCGACTTTGTAGTGTAAAATAAGTTTCAAAGTTTGCACTTTCAGCCCTTGTTCTTTCTATTTCTTTTTCTTCCTTTATAAACAACCTTTCTTCTTATTGCAAATTTTAGCCCTTGAACTTCAAATATACAAATGAGCCCTTGTAATCTTTGAAACTTGTCAAAATTAGTCCTTGGCTTAATTATTTTGGCCTTTGACTTTCTTCCTTGCTGTATCGGACTGATCCGGCTTTGATTTAGCTTTCCATCTTCACTCTTTTTCTTGTCTTTTCCGTTTCTTGTCAGTTTTTGACTGTTTTTGCTTCTTTTTGTCCTTTTTATCCTTTCCTGCACATTAGACACAAAAGCACACATTTTTCTATTCTTTTGGCATTTTTTAGCTTTTATTTGGCAAAATCCCGGGTAATTTTAATATACAATTAAGCAATTATCAAAATTCCCCAAACTAAAGGATTGCCGTGTCCTCACGCAATGTTATCAAGTATACACTTTGTAAACTATCAAGTTTCCAAAATGCCCTTGTTTTCACCTTTTATGAATCACCTTTTTAAAACAACTCAAGCTTTTCTCAACATTTAATCTCTTGAAACACATTAATGGCAATCATTGCAACTTTGCAACTTTAAGGCTCATTGAAATAGGCTACTCTCGATTAATAGAGCACAAAAGAGGAAAATTCGTCATCCTTGACTTTTCACTAGACTAAACAAAGCTATTAAACAAGATCATTGTCAATATAAGTCCAAATGATTAAGCTCTTATACTTATAACTTGTGCATCTATTTCACTCCCCGGGGTGAAATAAATTAATTGATTAAGATGTGTTTCACACTTTTAACTCAACCATAGAAGATCAATATATCTTCATAGTTGAAATCTATCTAAGCTTTACAAATAAGCCTGCGAGCTCAACTGTTAATTAACATAGAAAAAACCTCGACTCAAAGCTAAAGAATTAGGAAACAAAACTTATAAATTGAATTTGAGAAAAAGAAATTTTAACCATCTTTTATTTTTTCCATATAAACTATAATTTAATATATATTTACAATAGGAATGTTGTTTCTTAAGTTCGAACCCCTACTTAGGCCTTTCTCCCAAATAGGATAGCGCAACTACAACCGGTAGTATCTTAGTTCGAACCCCCACACCGCTGCTAACGTATGTGGTATAATCGCGACAACACCTTTATTCCTACAAAGCCTAGAATCCTAAAAGTTCCCTTAGTTGCAATCATCACCTAGGTCCGCCTCCCTAGTGATGAATGCCTACGAACTTGAAACCACGTAACATATATTTAATCCTAAGTGCGACCCCATCCGAGTCTTTCTCTCAACCATGATACGCCAACGATTTAAAACAACATATAGCTTTTATTACACTATTTTTGCGAATTGCTTCATTGGCACGAAAAAATAATGCTCTTGCATTAGATATGCTTCATTGGCATTCTTTTTATAATTATATTTTTGATGAATGGAAAAATTTCACTTTAGAAAATCAACTTATAAATTTGAAACCAAAAATCTTACTTACATATTAAAATGAATTCTTTTTCAAAATGTAAGACTTTTTCTAAAGACATTGGTTGACTTAGCTAAATTAAAAAGAGCACGTATGATTAAGTGTGTTAAGAGCTTATGGGAGTAAAAAGACACAAATCATTCATATAAGCTTTAGGTTTTCCAAATAAACCTTGCTTAAGCAAATACACTTATATTTAACTACATCATTTCTTGTTCTTCACATTTTAAAATCCAAAGCAATAGGATTTGTGAAAGCTTGGCCCCACAAAAGGTAGGTTAAAGAACTAGCTAGGGCATTTTCACCCGGTCAAGTCAAAATTAACTCCTATTTCTCACCAACGGACTACCAAAAAGTGGTGTTTTTTCCAAAAACATTTTTGAGCTTTTCTTGTAAGCAAAAATTTAAAAATTTTCACTTTTCCACAAAAAGGTAATTCAAAAAGATTCAAACAAGGTTGCGTGAAGTGCAAGTCAATATCGAAGATATCCTTCCCCAAACTAAAATGAAACTTTGTCCTCAAAGTTTAAAAATAAGGGTCAAAAGGAATCTTTAACAAAAATTCTATGGTCATGCCAAAAGAATAGATGTTAGTTCGATAAAGACAAGGATAAGAGATTTCCGTATTTATGAAGAGAAGATTGGAGACCATCAATGGAAATTGTGGGCATTGCTTTGTCCTTCCACAATATTGAACCATGAATCTTCCAAAATCCGGAAAACCTAGACAAACAACCAACAAGAGACGAAAAAGAACAAGCTTCCCCTCATTTTTACATTGTTAGCTCAAAAACATCTCTAAAACGGCTTAGTTTTTGTTAACCGAGTACAAGCTATACTCGCCCCCGAATTGATTTGTCCTTGGGGAAGCAAAGAAAATAGAAAGAAAATAAAAAGAAAATAAAAAGGATAAGCATGGGGTGCCTCCCACGAAGCGCTTGTTTATTATAGAGTCCCCTTCGCTTGACTCTTACCCCAAACAAGTTCATTATGGAGGGAGATAGTAATGGTGAAGAAACATTTTCCAAGAAGGTTGTAAACCCCCCAATAGGGATAGAAAGATAACCGTAGCAATTATTGACTTCGCGGGGTTCAAAAAACTTTTTAGAAAAGATTTTCAAGAGAGAAAATGTGAACCCGGAAAATGCTTTGGTAACATGAAAGTCCATTAAGGGTGGGTGGAGTGGGTCAAAAACATCAAGAGTCAAAAGAGCTTTAGATGATGCTAACTCTTTTGAACTCTTATCCTTAAAAGCATCCTTTTCAAAAATACCCGGATTGAAAACTTTATCTTCACTCCCCGTGGAGTAAGATGCGGGTAAAACCTCGGGATAGGTGACAAATGGTAGAAAAGATCGAATAGTAAATGTGAAGGAATCTTCCTCTTCAACATTTAGAGAATCAACATTTTCACCTTCCCCCGAATCAAAAGATTCATCATTATTAAGCACATCAAAATCATTCGTCACGGCCGCTACGGGCTCAAAATCAAAACAACTCTTAACAACCGGTGATTCCGGATTATCAAAACTATCAAGGTTATATGACTCATTTTCGGGAAGGGGAAGAGAATCATTGATGAGCAATTCTTCAAGAAAACGAAAATCCCCTTCCGAGTCATAATCGTCGCTCTCAATGCCCGGTGGCATCGAGTCATCGGAAGTAAGAAATAAATCGATCTCCTCTATAAGAGAGTCACTATCCTCAACGGGGATAGGAGAATAAGAGAGAGACTCGATAATTGTATCAACATTTTCAGAATTATGTTCTTCCGGAAGTCGAGGAAAAGAAAATTCATCAAAAATAATCGGTCTTTTTAAACAATCGGAGAAACACGATTTAGAAGAGATTCCTAAAAGATCAGATTCGTCGTTAAAAAGCACGGTTCATATTCCTAGGTGGAATAAGAAATAATTTACGTCTAAACCCTTTTTAGAAAGAAATACTTTCATTTGTAATGATTTCATCGTCAATATCATAAAGAGGATGGAGAAAGAATTAAATTCATCAATTTTAATTTCCCTCTTCGGATATGACTCCATCATCACTAGAGAAGTATGTCCGTTAGAATCGAAAAGAGATTAAGAAAACCGTAAAGATCGGAGAAGAATACATCACAAACAGCATACTCACACTCGCTTATCCATTGTCGGAAAACCCTCGGTACTCACTTGAGTTTGAAAAAAGGTCTCAACACTAATCGTCCTTTCCGAGTAGTGGTATAATATGCTCTCTCCCATTATGAGTGAATCCTTAGGCTCTACGGTTGTGAAACGGGATGGTATCGTTTTATTCTGATGAACCGCATAAAATCCCAAATCATCGTCATCATCGTCAATGATAATCTTCTGAATTCGAGCTCTAGCTTCAGACTCTCTAAGCTCTTCTGCTTCTTGTATGATTTTCCGAATTTCAATGCTTAGACCATTGAATTTATCCTTAAGCTCATAAATCTTATCTTCACATTTCCTTCTATAATCAATATCGATCTCCTCCTTTCGAATTTCTCTTATTCCTAAATCATTCATCCATTCTTTCATTTCTTCTAAACACTGCTGCTTCTGAATCTCCAAATCTTGGATTCTCATTTCTTGAGGAGATTGACTTTCATTTAAGGCTTGATTAGCTTTTTGAAGTCTCTCCTCAGCAAGCAGTTCCGCAATACTCTTCTCTTCTTGATCTTTTAAGATTTGGTTAAGAGTTTCTTGCTTAAGTGGTTGAATTTCATTAAGGATTTGTAAATCCTTAAGAAGACTTTGCAACAATTCTTGCAAATACTCAGGTTGAGTTTGCTCTTCTTCCACAACTTGCTTGATCTTCAAAAATTTCTCCTCAGCAAGCAATAACTTGATGCTCTTTTCATTATGAGGTATGTGATCATACTTCTTCAAGAAGTCTTGCATAGCTTCTATAAGATCCGTTTGAGCATGTAGCATTTCCATACTTACTACCGGAGGAGTCTGATATTGTTGTGGAAGAGTTTGTGAATCATGTGGGAAACAATCAAAATTTCGATTGTAGCACGGGTCCGGAACAAATGATGGACAAGGATATCCATAATGAGCATCATTCCCACATGATTCGTAAGAGTACGTCTGGTACTCGGGCTGTGGAGGGTAATCGTAATAATTTGGAGTATTGTTAGCACTTGAATAAGTACTACAGTTGAAGCAATCTCCATTAACAAGGTTTGAACCACACCTCGCACAAGTCGAACACGGGCAATGCGGGAATTCGTTTGTCCTTCCGCATTGAAAACAAGGATAAAACCCGTATGTCGACATAAGAAAGAATCAAAATTTAGAGGGATTGAGAAGAAGAATTATATGGATAATAAGATGACGAAGAATATTTTTGGATTTTATATATTTTTCAATTTTTATAAATTTTTTTATTTATTAAGGGCCTAAAATTCTAAGAATGGAAAAATATATCGAGAAAGAACTCAACCAAAAGATCTACTCACGTCACGGTAGCTCTCTAACCCACTAATTCACAAAAAGAGCGGAGAAAAGGGAAAGAGCGAGGCTCTTTTAGAATAACCCTTGTCCCTTGAGGTGATCCGTAGACCAAGCCTGCCTACTCTTTTTAATGAATAAGCCAATTAGAGGTGAGCCGTACCTAGCGAGTGTCAAAAATGGGAGTGTTTTGATCTTTTGTTGCGATGATATTATGATAATACTCATTTAAGAGTATTATATTATTGTTGATTTTCTTTTTTTCTTTTTTTAAAGGAAATGTTTTTATAATTTTTGAAATTTTTTTTTTATTATGTTTATTTATAATAGAAATAAAATATTTTTTTGTACTTTTTATATTTTTGAAATTTTTTTATGTTTTTGATTTATATACTAGAAATAACTTTCCCGGTGGAAAGGATCTTCTCAACTTTACTTCAACGAATATATCCACAAAAATCGTTCACGACTTCCCCGGCAACGGCGCCAAAATTTGATTGTAGAAAAACAAATTTAATATACTTATATAGTATTAATCCCGTGAAAATTTCTTTCCAAAATACTTCTCAATCAAGAGAAATATAAGGTAAAAATCTCACTAAAGAAAACACAATATGTATATTTTTATCCGGGAAGTATTGTACTACTCGGGTCGTGTCCCAACGAAATCGTGAATTGAGAATTTGGAATATTCGGATTCGAGCTAAGAATGATAAAGGATTTTTGAATTGTTGATTACACTACAAATATAATAGCACGAATTAAAAACGAATTAAAAACAATTAACTAGCTAGAAATTTAAATGCACAAAACGTAAAAACGCGAGCTAAAAATGAAATTTAAAATCTAAGGCACGACTTTTAACAAATTTTATACCTAAAAATCACAAATTTAAAAAGAAAATTTTAGGAAAAAGAATTTTAATTTTTCAACTATTTTTCTATTTTTTATGATTTTTCTAAGAAAAAGAAATTAACTAAAATCTATTTAAATTCCTAGAAAATGCAAATTTAACTGGAAAAATATGGAAAAATGGTTTTAAAATACTAAAAGAGTGCAGAAATCAAATGGATCAAAAAACCCTAATTTTTATAGACTAATTGAAAACTAATTTTTACAATTAAAACTAAACCCTAATTTTATAAAACTAATTTTTAAAAAATATTAAATCTAATTATTATTCTAGAAAGAACAGGGTAGAAAGTGTAAGAAGGGAAAGACAAGGGTAGGCGGGCAAACTTTCTAGAATTTACACTCTATTGAAAACGATTAACCCTGAACTATGGAAAATGTACGAAATAGACCCTACGCTTCTAGCTTATTTTTGGCTTATTGAAAAATGAGATTCAGCTAAAATTTAAAACTACAAACTTGAAGAACAGCTTAATCTCTACAACTTTAACAAAAGCACTTCCTACTTTTAACCACTAGATAAGCTAGAAAATAAGCCTTTCAAATTCTGTCACAGTAACTTGGCTTTTCCCTAACTTTTTGGATTTTGGCTTATTTCTTGCTTATCACTTGATGAAAATGAGAAACAAAAGAAGCTATTTGATGCTCATGATGTGTACTAATGGTATTTAAACAAAAATTACCCTAGTATTAACAAATTTAGCAAGAAAATTGAAATGAAAAAGGGCAAGTTCTGGCTTAAATCTGTTTTGAGCTTTATCTCAATAAGCTAAATTGCTGATTACTTGACCTTAGAAGCTAGGATTTTGTCTATAAGCTATTCTACTTTCCTTGAATCAACCTAGGTAAAAATTTTCTAAAAATTCCAACTAAAAATAAGAAATCAAGAAGAAAATTAAGCTAGACACTAATGCACTGTGATGCTACTTTTTCAAGGAAAATAAGCTAAACTTAAGAGATTAAAATGAAACTTAAAAACTTTTCTAGATTCAATTAGTGAATTTCTATTGATATGCTAAAACTTATGTTCTACTTCCTATTTTCAAATGCTAAAAGTGACTAAAAAAAATTGTAAAACAACAGCAGTATGCACTGCTGTTTGCTGATGTATTTAACAAATTCACTAGTGCAGTCTAAATTTTGAGGTTAACACTCTTTAAACCTACTACCTAAGTTTAACTAAACCTGAATCAAACAATTTTGAACTATAGAATGCTTTTAAAAACTCTTAATAATAAAACTAATTACACTAAAACTGTCCTGGTGCAGGACTCAACTTTTTGAGCTCAAAAATTTGAAATATTACAAACTAATGCTAAAAACCTACTTAAAACTTGATATACTACCCTAACACAACTGAATGAATAGCTTTATCATAGTGAAGTTGACTTAAAGAGTCAAATTAAGCCTAATCCAAACACTCCTTATTAAATTCTGTCAAAGCTAAAGTAAACTAAAATTCTATTTTAACACTAAAACAGCTTTAGCCTTTTATCTACTCACACTAAATTTCGCCTACTTAAGCTTTTTAAGCTATAAAACCTAAAGCTTATGTGTGAAATTAAGCTACTTCTTCAGCTAGCTTATTAAGCTAACAAGACAGTTTTAAAGGATACAGTGATTCTACACGAATTTCATTTAATGAAAACTTTAAACAGCTTAATATCAAACCTAAACAAATATAATTGAAGAGAATTAAACAAAATTTGAATAGAAATAAGCAAATGTAAAAGCTAGAATTAAGCTAAAATGAAACTTAAGAAATGGAACCTGAGAATTTTTGGAGTCTTAGAACCAAAGTCACTCTTGTAGAGTGAGTGACTTAAAAAGCTTGAACCTAAGTGGCACCTTGCCTCTAAACCTTAAGCATCAAACTCAATAAGCTAATATTAGCTTATTTCTTCTTGTAGCTTCAAAGTAAACTCAAAAACCTTAAGTAATCATAACTTTTGATGTAAATGATGAGAATGAGCAAATGATTGACTAAAAACAGGATGTAAGCTAAATTTGAGCTTATGAAAAGTAATAAGCTCAAATGAGCTTATTAAGAGCTTATTAAGTGAAAATGACTTCAAATTGAAAACAAAGGATTATGACACGTGTAAACTGAATGTTATTACTGAATTGAAGAAGTACAAGCTTAAAAGAAGAGAATACAAGAGCTTAAAGCTTCCTTAAAAAAACTTGAAAGAAAAATTGCTTAAAATTGAAGGAAATACAAAGTGAAAATTAAAAACAAAAACAACAACTGAAAAATGAGCACTAGAGCTTCTATTTATAGAGGATTGAAGAAGAGAGGAGTAGAGTTCTAGAATCATCCATCCAATCTCGACCCTTGATCATTTTTGAACTATTTGTAGCCGTTTGATCATGATTATGACGTGTTAGAACCAATCAGGGCTTGACACGTGGTTGAGGTGATGTGGAGAGGGATTTAGAACGAATTCCAGTGATTATAGAGGAGCGGGGGTGAGCTTTGTCGAAGTTGGGTTTGTGGAGAGAAAAGGCGGGAAAAGTGGTTTGGGCGGTTAGAGTTGTTACAAATACGCGCTTTCTGTTTGAATGTTTGAAGTGTTGGCAAAACAAGCCCTTGCGATTCACCCGCCCCTTTGTAGTTATAAAGCAAGTTTCAAAGTGGCAACTTTAGTCCTTGTGTTTTCCTTCTTCTTTTCCTTCTTTAATAAAACACTTTTCACTTTAGGAAAATTTAGTCCTTGAATCTTTAAAACTCCAAATAAGCCTTTGAATTTTGAAGACTTGTCATTCTTGGTCCTTTGACTTC
>BQNB010028009.1:0-57064 GCA_026074375.1 Tanacetum coccineum
GTGTCAACTGGATATCGATTTTGGTCCAATATATGAATTGACGACTCAATCAGAAAGATAGTAACTATCTGATTCACTCTTACCGTGTCGTCTGCTTTGAGACACTCTGGTAATGAGAACGGCTAGCGCAGCTGTGAAACCCTGTCAAGGAGATTCTTTTGAATTCTACCTGATCACAAGCAGTATTTATACTAATTAACGGGGAACCGTAGCTATTGAAACCGTATTTAACAAAGTAACAAAGACACTTTCGTCCATGCATGTTTATCTCTAACCTATACTTGCAGGTTTTCCTGACCGTAGCAGCTTCTATTCTATGACGAGTCAAGATTCAAGACCTCATGCTCAATCGACAAAGATTAATACATGATGAAAGCTCAAACTATCAAAGTCTTCTGCAATCTTTGATGTACAAGCACTTCCTTAAAAGAACATTTTTGACAAGATTGTCGGATAATAAAAAAGATACATCTTACAAATGGATCAAGTACTACTCCTACCATGATGTGGTACAAGTAATCAAGTTAAAGAAAATGTTGAGGGAGATTGTTAGCAAGCTTTCAAGACCTTGAGCATGAGGGTGGAGACATATGATCGCAAGGCGGCATAAAGATTCAAGGACAAAGATTTAGAGATCTTAGTAGTCAAGATAAATCAAGGCCAAAGACCATGATATATTAGTATTTTGTCAAAGAATATCAAGTTAAAGATCAAGATCCAAGATCACAAGCATGCAGAAGGATCTTCAAAAAGAATTCCCAAGAACACAAGGCTCCAAGACTCAAGACGTCACAAGAAGGATCCACAATTGAATGACCACCCCTTAGGGGGAGATTATTAGCCATGTTTTTAGTAAAGTGATGGTCATTATTATTCCCGAGCCTTGGATAAGAAAAACATAGTTTATGGGAATTCATTTAAGCTAATTGGGCCTAGGTGACGGGCTTAAGCCCATTTATATTAGGTTCGACCCAACATAAAGTCCAAACAAACCATCAAGGGTTTTATTTCTTGTAACTATATAAAGCCTTCTCCAAGTGTGGAGAGGGTGTTGCTTCTTATTTCTTTCTAGTGCAAGTAACCATCTTTATTTTTATCTCTTTGTCTCTCTCTAGTTCTTTCTCTCTCTAAAATCTCTTATCTTATTTTGTGTTTTCAGAGATGAAATGATATCATCTAACAAGAATACTAATTAATAGTTATGATGTTCCTATGATTAGTACTTCATAAAATTTTTCAATAAGAAAGATAGGTTGTAAATGCATTACTTGAGACTTATGATAATACAAACCTATGCTTGCTCTCTGGAACACTAAGTCTGTATAACACATATTACAAACACATATAGTGTAAAGTGATACCTGTTTAGCCAGATTATATCATCCACCGTAATCCTTTTCAAGTGACAGCTGCTGAAATATATAAATATTGAAAACTTAAAAATTCTCAATATATCAATTCTTTTTCAATTTTTTTTTATAGAAAACTGTGTGTCAATTTTGATAATTTGGGTTTGTAAAATAGCAATGACTTAACTAAGAATGATTTCAATCCCCGGTAACGGTGCCAGCGACTTTTATGTGTTTCAAAAGCTTTAAATTTATAAGACTAAAATTACCAGTTATTAGACGGAAACACACGGGTAAAAGTATAAGCCACATATGTATTATAATCTTTTTAGGTAAGACCAGGTCGTTCCACGGGATTGGTAATTCTAAGAAAAGCCATGACGTTTTACGAAAAGTTATCTTATAGACTGTCACGATCTAAAGATAAGGGTGTATTCAAGATATAAAAAAGGATATTTATTTGGACCGAGAACAATGATGACAAACAATTCCATGTTTCGAACTTAAAGAAATGCCTATCAGATGAAGACCTTATCATTCCATTTGATGAAATAAGGATCGACGAGAAATTACATTTCATTGAAGAACCAATTGAAATTGTGGATAAAGAGGAGAAACAACTCAAGCAAAGTCGAATCCCAATAGTCAAAGTTCGATGGAACTCAAAGCGCGGACCGGAATACACTTGGGAAAGAGAAGACCAAATGTGGAAGAAGTACCCACATCTTTTTGACTTTAACAAGAAAGGGGCAAGAAAATGAATCGATCTTCGAGGACGAAGATCCCTTTTTAGGAAGGAAGACTGTGACAATCCGTCAATTTCAGGTCGTTATTTTATTCTCGAGTATTAATTATAATTTTCATTTTTATGTTGAATTATGAACTCACGACTAAACGGGAAGAAATTAGGACTTACGATCGTAATTTACGTAACGACAACGAAGAACCGGAGAATCCTACGTTAAGCATCGACGTTTATATTTTCAAAATGTCGTAGAAATATTTTTATTTCATTCGTTTTTATTTTTCGTATTGCGTGCATTTTCTTTTCGTACCTTACGAAAAATTATTAAGAACAATGTTTATAATTATTGTTCGACTAGTACCGTACGTAAATTAAAATTTTCAGAGAAGTATCACAATTTTCGTAGAACTATTTTTAACTTGTTCGTTTTTACTTCGTGGTTTCGCCTTAACTCTCGTTTTATTTTACGTTTGTACCCGTTAGCCTCAAAACTACCTACCTATCTTAAAATTTATACACTAAACACTAAGATTTATAAAAATTAAAACACAAAATCACACACCACCACCTCATTTGAGGCGTGGCAAGAAGAGGTGCAAGGACTAAGACAAGTGTCTTAGTCCCTTGCATGCTTAAGCTTTGATACAAAACCATCAAACCCACTCATTTCATCCCATAGTTTTACAAAAATTTCACACACTCTTCCCTCTCCTCCCTTGTGCCGTACACCACCACAACCAATTTACCTTTTTCATAAAAATTTCACCTATCAAAATAATTACTACACAATCTACTATGAATCCCACATAAGATGAAGATGAATTGAAGTGATCAAAAGGCTTTTTCAAGAAGGTTTCTTTCACATTTGGGGCTGAAGTTATTAAAGATTTTATGAAGTTATTTGGGTCATAATAAGTTGGTGTCAAAATTATTTGGGTTAAAATCCAAGAGCTTGTTTGAAGAGATCATTGCATTTTGGGTATAAATTACTATTTTCTTTACTATTGTTGGTATAATCTTTACTTACTTTCATTTGTTCTTGTATTTCTTGTATTTTCTTGTATTTTCCTTTAAAATGTATATGTAAATATGATGTATATGAGTATGCTGTATGAATATCAATAATAAAAGGGTCATGCATGTATGATCTAGGATAATTATAGCTAAAAGAGGCATTCTAAAACAAGTGAAAAGAATTAAATAAAAAATATAAAAAAAATAAAAAAAAAAAAAAAAATTTCATCATAATTATGAGCTATAAATGAAACAGTAGGTTTGGTATTTTAAACAGGTTGAAGGTTGGATTTGATTACATTATGTTGTAGAAAATTTCTCTTTGAACACTTGGCAAATTGGATGATTCCTAGAAAGTGAATATTGAGTGAGATATGATTAAAATACTAAAACTAGTTGATTCTGACCTTGCTGTACAGATGGTATAAAAAGTAACATTTACGGATTGAGTTGGTTAAAAAGTTAAAACTATGAGACCTAGATAAAATCCTGTAGGTTCTGAACCAGGTGGATGGTCAACCAACTCCTTATGGTTTGTAAATGGCATCAAAAATGGTGAAAGTGAGATTTCAGTCCGAATTTGTAACTTGACCTTTATGTAGTAAATTGTTCATATGTATAAGTATACTTAAACTAAGTACAAAAATGGTTTTGGATCTGTAGAGTACACTTAAATATGAAACTAAGGATACAAATATATTAGTTATACCATTTACGGATTATAAATTATGACTATTTACGTAAACATAAAAGTATACAAAATTTACTACTACCCGAACACTATACTATGTAAAGCGTTTTTTGTAACTAAAACCCGAGGTGGTAGGACCCACTTCTTGGGAGTTTTAAAATGCTAACATACTGATAATAAAAGTATCCCGACCTCAAGAACCCGAAAAATTATAACAAGAGTCATATATAAGCTTAAATGAGCCATAAGGCCTTATTAGGCTACTAGGCCCAATGTAACAAATTGGACTCTATGGACTTAGCTTTAGGCCCAATCCACTTGGACCTAACTAATGGGCTAGGACCTGATCTTTGAGTGATAATATCAACTTAATAACTTAATGGGCTTGCTTAATGGGTCTATTGAGCTTTTTGGACTAAATTGAATAATATGAGTAAGTGGGCTAATAAAAACAAGTTAAAAACCTAGAAAACCCTAAGTGTGAATAAAAAATGTTTCAAAGAGCAGATCATCATATAAACTACATTATACATATACTTATTTTAATTATAGAGTTTCGTTAATTTTTATCGACTGAAAACCTAACACCCGTTACAATTTGTATAGGGTCTTGGTTGATTGACGCGCCTACTTCCGAAGTTTTTATTCATCGACATTCTCATCCGACGTCACTAAGTGAGTTCATAGCCTCGCATTTTTACACTTTAATTGTTTTATAAACCCATGAGGGAGATAACATGCTTGTTTTTAAAATAGAACACAAGGGAGATTGTATGCTGGTGCCTCGATTATTATTATAAGTTAGCTTAACTCGCTAGATAAAAGACCTACGGAAATCATGAATTGTTAACTACCGGGAAATGGTAGACGCTTATACATGAAATAGTACTATTTGGAGGCTGCCACCTCAAATCCGTGACGACTGGCTATCGTCAAGTGTCGAGAATATGACACAACGGATGCGTTGTATAGAGAATAATATGCACTCATAGCGAAGGTGTATAGTAGGCATACCTTGTTGGGAACCCCAACATAATCAGATGGTAACGTTCAATGTCATGAGACTTATAAATAATCCCCCGATATAACTTTTGTTAGATATTAGAAAAAGACTCGGTCACCCAGTGTATTTTACTGTTCATTATAGCTCGTAGTTTAATAGGTAAATGTATGACTTTCAGTATTGAACTGGGTACTAATACCCGGTGAATTGTAAGAACTATAAATACCTCTTCCAACTTTGGAAGAGGTAAGCATCTATTCATTTTACACACACTCTTAAGTGTGTTTTTATTAGTTTCTCTCTCAACCATTCTCTCTCTAACTTTCTCTCTCTAGATCTCTCTAGATCTATACATGTTTGTGTGAATTTAGGAACCTACAATTGGTATCAGAGCTACGGGTGGATTCGTGGTTGATTATTGTGGTTAAACAAGATCAAATTCGTAGTTCATTTTGAAGCAAAAAAAGGCTACGGCTCAAAATTATTTTTGGGCTTATTTGTGTGTTAATCTTGGTTGTTACTTGCTCTATCAACTCATAAAGGTTAGATTGTAACAATTTCGTGTGTTATACAAGCTCCAAGTTCGATTTATAAGCTAATAAAGTTTGGTGTTCTAAGTGGAGGGTTGCTTTGTTTTTAAGGAATCACAAGGAAATACATGTTAATGTATGTTTTATCTTCATATGCCTACTTAAGACTATCAAGTTATAAGCTTAGATTCGTGGATAAAAAGCTTATTTGAGTTAATTTTGTCCATTCGTCATTGTGTTTCTTCGTAGGATGGTTTATTAAAATATTAGTATTCTAGCGGCGGTTTGACAAGATAGGAGACAAGATCGGAATTTAAGGAATGTCAAGAGGCGTTTTGGATTATAAAAATCAATAAATTGGCGTCGGTTTGCTTTTTAAGCCAGCGTTTGCCTTGTATTGTGGCGTTGACTGCAAGGCGAGATTGAATATTATATTGAGAAAAAAGGAAACGCCCACACTGCCCAAAATTTCAATGTCCACGGCGATTAGAATATTAAAATATAGCCGCGAGTTAGCAAAAGAGACGTGGTTCCAAGTAAGCGGCGGTTTGCTTAAGCACTAAACGGCGGTTTGATTATTTAAATACAAGCAAGTAATGAAGCCAAAGTTAAAAATGACATCGATGTAATTGAAACTATTAACATCGAATTAGAACATAGTGTGGCTAAATTACTTGCAGCAAATGAGCAATTACATAAAGAAAAAGAGCATTTGAAACAGACTTACAAAGAACTTTATGATACAATTAAAAAGACACGCGTTCAGAATAAAGACAACAGTGACTCTTTAATATCTCAAATTAATCAAAAGTCTGTCGAAAATGCTGATTTAAAAGCTCAGATTCAGGAAAAGGTTTTTGCAAATGCGGCATTAAAAATGAACTTAGAAAGTTAAAAGGAAATATCGTAGATTCTAAGTTTGCCAAAGCATCAATCTTAGGGAAGCCGCCTTTACAACCATCTAGAAACCATTTAGTTGTTAGACAACCGAATGCGTTTACGTCTGAACGACCTAGAATGTCAAGACCACGGTTTGCCTCCCAAGTTGATGAGAAAAATGATTTGTCAAAAATAGTCACTCCTTATTATTTGCCTAAAGTAGAAGAAAAATCGCTCTGCTAAACTCATCAGGTGAATGCACCTAACTACTCTAGGAATAGTCATAAAGAATCGTATGGTTCTAATGATATGGTTCATGCGTACTTTCTAGAGGATGCTAGGAAAATGACACAAGACAAAACCAGGATTCCTAATCATAGGGATATGGCCTCTACTAGAGCACACTGCACTCCTAATGCTTGTACACCAAAACCTAGAAACATATATAGGAGTTCTCCTGTATCTAAGTGTAGTGGTGGAATGTCAAATGGTGTGCCTCTAGTAGATCACTCTAGGAATTCTAGTTTCTTCTTGGACTCCAAACAATTTGTTTGTTCGATTTGTCATAAATATATCTTTAATACAAATCATGATGATTATATAACAAAGATCCTGGATAAGGTGAATTCTCGTGCTTAAGTTTAGTCCCTCAAGATCAGAAACAACAATCCCGTTGAACCAAAGAACCATACTCATAAACCTGGTAGGCAGATTGGTATAGGACAACGATTTTCTCTCAATAAGTCTTCTGCTGTGCATGAGAAACCACACACTCTGATAGTTGTTAAACTATACATATCAATTTATGCTTAAAAAGGCCCAATTCATCCCAAAACGGATCAAAAATGGCAAAAATGTGCTTGTATTTGAGTTTTATGTATGCAGGTATGGATATGTCAAAAATCACTAGAAAACAGTCAAAAACGAACACGAGAATGGATGAGTGATCAAGAAGCTAAAGAAATCGAAGCCAAAGCCAGAGAGATCATGCCTCAGCCTTCTACAAAGTCAACTGCAGCTTCCACAGTCAACTTACAAAGCCAGCACCACTCTTTGTAACCACAAGGACTGTTTTTGCAATTGGTGAAAGTTAATTATAATTTGAAAAGAGGAAAACCAAACACAAGGGCCAGATATGTAATTACCCCAAAGATATATAAAGCGCGGGTCATATACCCGGGTCAAATAAACCCGTGGACCATCTCTCAACCAATCATATCATTTGCCCCAACCCGACTTAACCCGAACCCTAACCCGACCAACCCGGGTATGTTATAAACCTAATAACATTTACTGTTCCTCATTTACCCCCAATTCAGATTAAACTTACACACACACACGAACACACTCAAGAACACCATGAACCCTAGTCAGTCAATCTTTTACCCACACCCCCCCCCCCCAACATAACCCAAAATTAACCATAGGGTTAATGATCCCCTCACACCCCTTAACCCATCCATCACTATCAATCATAAACCCAACCCAATCCACCCTGGCAAAATAAAACGATCTCATTGGTCAAGTTGCGTGGGAGTGAGTGTATACACTCACATAACTAACACACATATGCCACGTCAACGATCCGGGTTTATACAACTTTAATCCAACGGCTTACGTTTGAGATCAAGGAGAAAGAAAGGATGAAGGGTCAAGATAAAGATGAATAGAAGGATCTAGATGAAGAGAGGAGCTCAAGACTTCGGGTATAAATACCCCTCAATCCAGCAGTTAAGATATATAATAGTTTAGGTTAATTTAGGGTTAATTTTTTATGGTTTCTTTAAATGTAATTTTAATTTTCATGTTATGTAATTTTGATTTACGATTGTAAGCTCTTTATTTCAGAATTAATAAAAGTTTTATTTCAAATAAATTGGTGTGTTCATTTTAATTCTGTTAAAAGAATTTGTGATTGTGTTTGTTATTTCTGTTAAATGATGAAGGCTTGATACCTATTGGAATTGGATGCTGCTATGTTATCAAGGGTTTAGAGCTGAGGTCAGCATAAGGTTATGATTAGGATGATTTGTTTGACTTTGAGCTATGTGATAAGCCATAAGCTCATAATAAGCTTTTAAGCTTTCTCTGTTCATAGCTGGAAAGCCAAGTACACTTTCTTTTTAAGCTTCCTCAGTTTTCAATTAGTTTTAATAAATGTGCTTTACTTTTATGCTTTTGAAATCTGTTAGTTAGTTTGATTAGCAGTTTGGAAGGTTGATTTGAATTAAGCAGATTTAATTAAGTAGTTATAATCTGTCATAAGGTTTTGAGGTAATTTGATTAAATCAGCTTAGGTAAAAGTTTGTAAGCTGATAAGCTTAGTAGAAGCTTATCAGCATTCATAAGCCCATATAGCTTATTTTAAATAAGTCAGAGTTAAGTCTTAAATAAGTTTCAGCTTTTTAAGTTTGGTTAAAAAAGCCCTTTAATAAAAAAGGGATGCTGATTGTAATTGATTAGAGGTTTCAGGGGCCTGTCTTGCATTTTTTTTATAGTTTCTGTTAGTTTAATTTACATAGTTAGTCCTTCGGTATAGTAGCTCAGTTTAGTCCCCTTTGTTAGTTATAGTTAGATTGTTAAGTCATAGGTTAAGAGGAACTGCTTCTGGTAATTGAATCAAACTTGTGTTTTTTATATAAACCTAAATTTTCCCCGCCTACCCTTATCTTTCTGTTTTGTCACTTTCGGCCCATGTGTTTTGGTTAAATTGGTTAGGTTAATAAAAAATAGTTTAATTAAATAATAAAATTAGGTTTTTTAGTTTAATTAGTTAAATTAGTTAATAATTACTAGTTTAAAATTGGTTTTTTTTTTATAAAATTAGATTTCTGCATTTTTTTCTTTTTATAAAAAGTATTTTTAAAGAATTTTTAGCTTAAGTTTTATATTTTAAAAAAAAATAATTTTCGAATTAAATAATTAATTTTTCTTTTTCAAAATCAAAAAAAAAAGATAAAGTTAGATAAAAACACAAAAATATTAGTTTAGTGTTAAAATCACTTAGGTTATTTTTAAAAAAAAATTAATTTTCAAACCTTTAGTTTTTAATTTTCAACTTTAATTTTAAATTTTAATCTTTTAAATAGAAAGCAACTTTTCTTTATTTAGTGAAATTTTAGTTTACATTTTTAAGATTTAGAATTTGTTTATTTGCTTAATTATCATTATTAGTTGCTTTTAAATTTCGTAGTAATAGCTCATCCAAATTTTCTTTGCTTCATTCAAATCAGGATCCAAACCTAAACGTGGTTTCAATTTCACTAGTCATTGGGGAAACGACCCGGGTGATCATACTTGCCCGGTTTAATATACGTATTCTAAATATATATCTTTGTGAGTGGAATTGTCCAAGGGATACTTGGGGATTTCCTTAATTTCTCTATAAGTATATTATTTTATATGTATGTAAAACTGCAATCACACTCCTAGATCTTGTCTTAGGTGGAAACCAATGGGTAGAATTTTCAAGACTGTTAGTCTTAGGTGGATACCTACTGGAAAGATGTTCACCGATAGCACAACCAAAGTTGACAGTGAACCTCCAAATGGTTCAAATGATGATATCACAAACCCATATGAATGCAATCAACCTCTTTATTTTAGTGCAGGTACTTCTAACTCAAGTGCAGGTACATCTGTCAATCCTTTAAAGGAAAGACTCAGAGTTTGGTTACCAAAAAGACTGATATCTCATACGTCAGGAGTTCAAGGAATTCAAATCTGATGAACATGCTTCAAAAGATGTTTGGACAAAACAGTTCAGGCCTCGTTCTTCATCTTGATGACGCTTGATCACAACAGTTCAAGCCTCGGTCCTCATTGTCTCATGATGTCTGTTCACATCAGTTCAGGCCTCGTTCTTCATCTTGATGACGTTTGAACAAAACGGTTCAAACCTCGTTCCTTAATGTCAAATAGTATCTGCTGGCATCTCTTCAAGCCCTGTTCCTTAAAGTAAAGAAAGGTGTACGCCTTCAGAGAAAAGGAAAGTGTACGTGTCAGTGCATTTATCCTTGACAACGAAAAGAGAAATCTTTTCGGTCATGAGCTAATATAACAAAACATTCCAAGTTTTGAGCTCATGGTAATGGCTTGTAATCAAATTTAGAATTGCAACCCACATTTTAGATAAAAGGAAAATGTACGTGTTAGTGCATTTATCCATAATAACGAAAAGAGAAATCTTTTCGGTCTTGAGCTACTTTCGAAACACTCAATGTTTGTTAGCTCAAGTCTATGGCTTTCGTATTCTTCTGTACGAAACCAGTTTTTCAAAGAAAAGGAGAGTGTACGCTTCAGTGCGCTTTATCTTCAAAAGAAGAGAAATCTTCTTGTTTTTGACCATTCTCATTAACAAGCTTCATATTTTCCCATGCTTGTTCGTTAGTTAAGTGGACCAACGTACATTAGCTGGTATTATAATTCACTAGATCAAAAATGGCAATCGCATATGCAATTTTTGAAGGGGAGAATAGTGAATTAAATGTGATTAAAATGGTTTATCTTGGTCTTTGAATGTGTATAAAATGGTCAAATGTGAAAGTGTAGGGTGTTAAATCTGTAAGGTGTTAAATCTGTCTGTAGGGTGTTAAATCTGTCTGCTAGGAGATTAAGATAATCTAAAATGCCTTGGATCTTGCTTAATGTTAGATAGCGGTTGCATATTCTTGATGGCGGAATGTTAACCTACTGCATGGCGGTTTGGTGATCTGTTGGGCAGCGTCTTAGGCTAATTGTCCATGTCTTGGCCCAATAAGCCTAATAAACCTCTTAGGCCTATTCCAAAGGACCATTTGTCTTGTTGACTCTCATACAGGCTTAGTTAACTTGTCATTGAGCCTATCAGATAATCTCTAGACCATCGACCAAGGTTGACCAATGTTGACTTAACCCAATGTCCAGTGACTCTAATGTGGAGTATCTTCATGCTAATCTGAATATCAATGGCATGTCAAACTCAAGGCGAACATCTTTATTTAACATTGATTATATGTTATGTTTGTTTATCTTTGTTGATATTCTTTAACAGATATGATGGCAGAAGAGAATATTCCTGTACCTGAACCTATAAGATGAGATGAACAGATCCTTCATTGCTCAGAACAGTTACAAATTGAAAAGGGAAACCTTCTCTAAGATCTACAAAAGTTGCAGAAGAATCCTATCTTCCACATTTTAGTTGATATTTCAAGAACATTTACTTAAGTATTTAGAGAAGTTGAGCATTTCTTACAATAATAGGTAGGGAAGCTACATCGTTAGATCTTGAAGATATTTCAAGACAAAATTACATAACCTTTTAAATGCACGTGTTGATGTCATTATAAGGTTAACATGGGAAATGTCGAACCAATGTAAAATGTAACTCTCATAATCTCAAATCGTTCAACTCGAATAATGCCTCATCAATGGAGTGACTATTATTTTATAGCATTGCGAGGAGTATATGTTAGAGGGTCATAGTTAAGAGACCAGCGTAAGACTAAATAAGATGAAGATTTATCACGATCGTTTAAATCTGATAAAAATATTGATAGAACTATGAATGGAAAAGATTGTAGTCGCCTCTTTAGTTAAAATCGGTCGGAGGTTACTCGAGTAAGAGGTTGTGTAAGCAGGTGAGTGCTCTTTGTCGCTATTAGAAAAACGCCAATCACTGTTTATGGCTTGATTGATCTATTTCCCAAGAGTCAAATAACTAAAAGGATGAGAATGAGTTTTTTTTTCAAAGAAAAGGCTGGTCATAAGGACAATTGTAAATATACATATTTAAATGACGATAAACTTGATTGAACAAGAGTTTTTTAATCTTTACTCAAGCATTTTGACAATGATTAAATCGTTATTCTCGTTGTTATTGTCTCCTTAATTATATAAGAGATAAACTTATAGTTCATACAGGTTTTCTTAATCTGCAAGATATATGAGAATTATGATCTTAACTCTTCCTCTTAATGATTCCTTGCAGAGGAGATGTGTAATTAATAAAAGGGTTTTGAGTTATATTGTTGTAATATGACAATTAAGTTTTTATGAAAACTCTTTTTCCCCCCTCACCCCAAGGTAGATCTGGTTACGTTTTGGCTTCTTATGTCGATGGACGATGGGTAATCAGAAAAAGGGGTATGAGTTTAAAATATCTTTATAAAGTATACAATGATATTAGGAATCCATGTGTGGATTGAATCATGCATTAGGAACTGAGATCCATAGTTTAATCACAATTGGTTTTTAATTAATTAAGATGCACAATCCACAGGTACACCTGAATCAAGTGTAGAGCTTTATGTTTATTGTCCTTAAATTTCATATGTTGTGTAAATATTGAACAATCAATCATTCCATCAAAGGTCGATATTAATCCTTAGGTTTGGAATGAAACTTCAACTTCGGAATTTAGGAAATTAAAACAACGACTCTAGAATAAATGTTTAATGAAATAAAATATGCGGAATTTAAGTCCAACAACAATGCAGTACATCATTGAGCAGTCTTAATGATTATATTTACACTTGAGATAATTTAATACTTGGATGGAAACCTTCTAACTGATTGATTCATCATGTATATCTATATTGTGGAAGATACTGGTTGTTCTTTTGCACAAGAGCCAAGATGAGCTTAACACATAGTTCTAGTTGAGAAGTAGATGCTTTGTGCAATGAATTCGCAACAGTATCTAATTTAGGAGTGATTTAGATGTATATTTAAATTAAATGTTTCGAATTTATATAAGCATTGTGTTGTTTGTGTACACATGATGCTAGAAGGTAATCGATTCTAGTTGAAGAAGGATTTGATCATTTATGATAAATCTGCTAACTAGATAAGCTCACTTAAGAGCATTATTGCATTACACATTAAAGAATGAGAATGCTTTACATTTTAAGAAACTGTAAGATTGATTGACTGAAGCACTAGGTATGTTGTTGAACTCAAAATACCCGTAGTGTACAAAGGGTATATTAGCCTGTGTTTATCATTACTTACTGTGAGTTTATAGTCCCCACTTTTATACTTTTTCAATCATTTATCAAATCTCGGGGATGAGATCATGTTTGTTTTCAACATGGATGCAAGTACATTTTAAATTCAAATATTACGAGTTTGCCTAAGTAGCTATAACCCACTATGCCCATTATCATGAACTGTTAATTGCATGGATGTGATTGTTAATTGCATTATGCGAGCGCGAATGTTATGAATTGATCTATTTGGGATTAACATCCCCGTTCGGGCAAGTAGCGCTTGCTATTTTACCGGTTGGCCGGAAACGACGAACGTATACTATTTGGATTCATGGATGTTACGGGTTGAACATCTACATTGGGCAAAGTCATTTATGTGTATTTTAAATACATACATTGTTTAGCTTCGGTGTCATGAGCTCAGTGCATTTCGTAATACATTTTGTGATATTGTATTCGTTACTCTATTACAGGAAAATTTTGCCATCCGCTTCATTAAATTTATAAACCTATAGATCCACCAACATTATTGTTGACCAGTTTAAATAACACATGTTTTCTCAGGTCAATAAGGTACAGTCACGGATACATTGGCTGTCAGTCATCTGGAGTCACATTATTCATAAAGATTTGCATGCTTACATTTTGGAATATTTGTTATGTGTGAAAAGAAAAATTATTTTTATTTTTCCAAGATAAACAAGTTAAGCCCATGAGCTTTTTGTAACGAACCATTTATGAAATCCAATGTATCAGATTTTAAACGGCCCTTATAATAGTCGTTCTCATATCTTGTGCTATTGATCTATGAAGTAATACCCCCGGAACATCATATTCTGCTGCGACCCATTTTG
Organism: Tanacetum coccineum; assembly: GCA_026074375.1. Taxonomy (NCBI): domain Eukaryota; kingdom Viridiplantae; phylum Streptophyta; class Magnoliopsida; order Asterales; family Asteraceae; genus Tanacetum; species Tanacetum coccineum. The sequence continues at coordinate 14,037 of BQNB010028009.1, forward strand.
GGGGTGTTACAATTATGCCCATTAAAACCACAATTTTCACATACCGAACCAGAAACCCTTCTTGGTTTGTTTTTATTCAAACCAGAACCCCCACCTTGTCTATTATTATTCACATTATTAGGTCTTGAAGGTCCAGCATTGAAATTTTGATTATTTCTCTAAAAATTCTGGCTATAAGGCACATTAGACACAAAAGCAGAAGCCTGGTTCCTTTGAGAGGAACCAGCTATACTACCAACAACAACTCTGTGAGACTCCTCACTAGAAATGGTAGCATAAGCACTTCTCATATCAGGCAAAGTCTCTCTAGACAGAATAGAGCTTCTAATTTGCATATAAGAATCATCTAAGCCCATAAGAAATTGCATTAACTTCAACAACTGATTATGTTTCTTAAAACCTTCAGAAGCATTACAAACACATTTGGGCAACTCAATCATAGCATCATACTGTTTCCATAAAGCATTCAACTTATGATAATAATCAGCAATAGAAGAACCATTCTGCTTAAGAGTATTAATTTGATTATGCAAACCAAACATTATTGATCCATCAACTTTGTCATAAGTCTCTTTCAATTCTTCCCAAACATGTTTAGCCCTTTTTGAAAAAATTTGTCCCAAAAACAGTTCCTCAGATATTGAATTCAAGATCCAACCCAAAACAATTGCATTAACCCTATCCCACTGTTTACCAAGAACCTCATCTGTATTAGATCTTTTACAAGACCCATCAATAAAACCAATTTTATTCTTTCCTTCTAAAGCCAAAAGCATAGCACATGACCATACTTGATAATTTTCAGTCCCCTTTAGTTTTATTGAAACAACAGTTAGAGCAGTAGTATCATTAGGATGCAAGTGTAATGGATCACTAATATCCAATTTACTTATTCTGGTAACAGAATCATTAATATCATCATCATGATCAGAATTAATAGGAGTATTATGCTCAGAATTATGAACAGACATAATGACAAACTAGAAAACAAACAATTAAACAAACAATCAAGAATGAAAGAAAGAAAGAAGTTCCCAGGCTTTCACACCACTCAAGGTGGCAGATCAAGGGCAAACAAACTAATAAGAGAAAGAGATAAAGAGGTGTTACAGAGCTATTGAATGATATGCAGCGGAAAGCAATACCAAACCGACTATCTTCTTGATTCACTTAGTCAAGAAGGCTAGCAGATTAATCAGCAACAACCCACACCCAATCACCAAGATTCACAAAACCCTAATCATCAAACTAGAGCAAATAAAACCCAAAACTTCCAATTTCAACGATTAAGCAACCTTAATCACCAACCAACAACCCAGAGAGAGTAATTAAAACAAGATCCACGAAACCCTAATTTTTCAAAATTAGGGTTTTTTGAAACTAACAAAAGAACTGATCAATTAAATCACAAATCTTACAAGAAAACAATTTTAATTGAAATCCTGATTAACAATTTTAAAAAACCCCTAAATTTTATGAAACCCTAAAAATATTTTCTCCTTAAAAAATGATTTCAAAGCAACCTGGCTCTGATACCATGAAGAAATTATGAATCTTATTTATAAAAATACTCAAATCTCAATTTGAGTAACAATTACAAATCACAAACTGATCTTAATCAGCAAATCAACAACCAAACTTATCCACCACAGCTAATCTGGTATGGATCTATAATCTATATTGATTATAGTTCTATTACAAACGTAACACAACAAGATCAAGATGATCTAAATTTAGGGTTTATAACAATTTTGAGAGAGGAGCGTTTTTTAGAGAGAGAGAGATCACGCAAAAGTGAGGACCAAAGCTGGTCAACCCAGCTTATATAGAAGCTTAACCAAACCGACATATATCTTTTCAAACTTGGCAGCAACAACCCTCAATCTTTCATCAACTATCCATCTTCAGCAAAACTTCTTATAAGGCAAAACTGAAAAAGATAATGACATAATAAGCCCCTCAACATATATGTTTACCTATTGAGGCTACTAATCTCAATAGTTTGGGATTACTTATTCTTTCAGCTTTACTGCACATCAGCCTATATGAACCTACAAGAATATCTGCACATGAGCCTACAAGTGATAAGGGGGTGTTTGGGATTACTTATATTTTTCTACTTTACTCCTTATCTACTTATCTATTAACTTAAGTATTTTTTTCTCTGTATTTACTAAAATAGTTTATTTTGAAATAAAATAAGTGGTTTCCGATAAACTTATTTCCAAATTTAGCATAATAAGCCATTATAAACACCCTCATATATGCAAAATTAGTTTATAGAAAGTATGAAAGGTTCATCCATCGTGGGGTATACTAGACGATAAATGACCCTTTAGCTTGATTACGTTTTCTGTTATGTTAATTACGTGTTCTTCAGATACGGTTCCATATCCATTTATGACCCTCTTAATAGGCCAAGTTGTACCAGTCTCTCATTTTTCCTAGCAACAATATAGCACAATAGATTTCATCGTAATATACATATCATGATATTTAAATGTGTGCAGGTATCTTTTTGCACCCTCTATAGGACCACCCGAATACTAATTAGAAAACATCTCAGCATCTTACAAGAATCCTTTAGTGAATCGCCAAATATGATGACATGATCTCCATGTAGTTATACCTCTTTTGTACCCATTAGATGCAACTTCGACACCGATGTGCATATAGAATAAATAACAGCGGTGTAAATTATATATACACAAAACTTTATTTCTAAGGCATGTTTCCTACTCAGACCCAAATGAGTGTTCGTAGCTCAACTCTATTTATTGCTATTCATGACTAAAATAACTACAAATATAGAGTATGGATATAAATAAAACAATTACAAAGTAAAGTAAAATAAAGTTTAGATGATACTTAACGTCTATGATAATGTTGTGAATCTTATACTAGTTCAGATAGTTGTGTATGTTATGTTGCTGTAAAATATTGTTTTAAATTGATGAGATAACATTAAGATTGAATCCATTCATGGTGTTTGTTTCAAAATCTATTTGATTTCGTGTTTTCAGCTACATGAAATGGATAGGTGAAAACATTAGATAAAATGTTACCTAATACTTTTCCACCTTATAACACATCCCGTTTCCAGTAATTTCATGTAACTAACCAAACACACCGTTAGTTTTTAGAACATAAAAACTACCTTATTGTGATGTCTTTTTATCACATTTCTTAGAAACGACAACATGGATGCAAGTATAGCGAATCTGAGCCCCGGAGATGGCAAGGAACCACTTGAGATCGGGGTCATAAGGAAGTGGATATCATATGGAAAAGGCTTGAATGCTGATTCATCTTCATTGGCTGATAGATACTTAGCAACATCATATACTATAAGCAAACCTTGGTGTATTAGCTATAATGAAGATGTTTACTATTGTTTTATTTTTTTGAAACTCTAAAGCCCATGATTATATACAAAACATGGCTCTGCTATTTCTAATATATTTGCCATAGATTTATATATAAAGGCGGCTCAGCCAGGAGCTAGGCAAACACAAGGAATGTTTTCCCCCTAGTATGAATCCAAGAAAAAAAGAAAAGGTACTTGATGTCATAGAAGATACAGTCTTTCCGCAGCTTTTTTAATGTGAAGATCGAGTCATCGTATGTCTCCATAGCAGAGCCATAAAGTGGTATGAATCACCACATCAAAGAATTTGTGCTTGGTTGCCATAACATATCAACATATGTATCTGTATATCTTTGACTGTTTATATGATATGCGTGTCATCGTTGTTGGCATATTGGGTCGATACACTTGGTTTCCTTAAGTCGATGAATGGAGTTCAAGTACAAATATGAACCTGAGTACAAGCTCTAATTTGCACAGGCAAGAACTTTTAGAGCATCAAGTTTGTAATCTGTTAGTTGGTATTTTTATAACAGTGTTCAACATAGTTTTGTAATTCGATTATTGTTACAAATCGGATCTTTAAGATGTATATCTCAATTAAGAAGATCCAAAAGCTCGAGTGTCAAATTATCTATGCAGGCAATGTTCAATTTGGAAAACATGGACCAAGAGTGACTTGAATGACACAAATTGGTTTTATGATCATCCTACTTTGTTTTAGAAGTACTTTGAACTCTTTTTGGATCATTTTTCTCCTAATAATTTCATTCAAAGCATTACCTTTTTTTGTTCATCTTTTTTTTGAAAGGCTAATATATTAAGAACCGGCTCCAAGAAGGAGGCCACAAGCCGAAAGAAAACAAGGAAGATGAAAAAACAACAAAACCACCCCTAACAGGGGCAAACCAAGCTATACAAAGAGAAACTTACTACGCACTATCCAATAAGGATCTAGGATTCGTAATCCAGCAACTCCAATTACAAATCGGAATCTTGCAACGGGCTGAAATCCAAATCTTTGACAATCGTTGAATAGACGAAAATATATCTTCCTGTAGGACTTTAGGTCGATCATCCAAAGACGCATGAACCAATTTATTCCTCCATTTCCAAATGGCCCAAAAATACTCCATGAATGACTTTGTTAAGGCGAGAGTAACCAAGATCAGCAATCTTGTTTATACTAATGTCGAGCACATCGAAAGAAGGAAACGAGACAGGATTTGCGAAGTTCCACCAGCCCCGTATCTTTCTCCAAATGGTCTTCACATGCGGGCAAACAAGAAGGCAACGGCTTGTAGATTCACTGCTAACTTCACAAAAAGCGCATAAGTCAGATTCCATATTAACACCTCTAGCAATTAAACGAGGTTTAGTAGCCAGCCTCTCAATAGATGCTCTCCAAACACATATATTGACTTTACGAGGAATCCATGAATTACACACATGGTGCAGACCAAGGTTGTCACCAGTGAACAACCTATCCTGCAAAGACGACAATAAAGACTTCACTTTGAAGGTACCCGGCACATCTTTAGACCAAAACCATTTATCCACTCCATCCTTGTTAGCCTCAAAATATTGAGTCGAACAGATAAGTTCGTTCATTATGTATTTAAGTCTCGGTCAATCAATTAGTTAACGTTGTAATAGAAATGTATCGAGAATCGGGCTCGATAGTTAATCTAATATTTGTATATTGTTTCGGTATTAATCGCCAAGCAAAAACCTTAGCCCCGGTCCCTAGTCAAATATCCCAAACGTCACTTTAAGTGTCCCGGGGTATATAGATACCTTTTCCACCAAGGAAAGAGAAAAGAGTTTAATTTCATAATAAACATACTCACTTTTCTATATATCTACCCCAACTCACTCTCGTCGTCTCTACCTCTCTACTTTCTCTCTCTAGGAAAATCACTCACTCTCTTTCTATATTTCATGATCTAGATCCTGTAAAGAAAGATAGTTTATGTTTAAAGGGATCCTACAATTTGGTACCAGAGCTTCAAGGATGGATTCCGTGTTAAATTTGTGGTTCAAAATCATCCAAAAATTTTAATTGTTTGCTTTGTTTTTTTTTGTTCGAAAATTATAACCGAAGAAAAATAAAGATTTGATCTTTGTTGCGTTAAATGAAGTTAAAGACTTGTACTTTTTGGGGACTTAGAACTATCCCATGCATCATTACTAGGTAGTCTTTAACACATTTCGTGCATTTCAAGAATGTTGATGATTAAATTTTTTCTGGGCAGCGTTTTGCTAACTGAAAGGGTGTTCGTATGTGATTGCGTTTTGGTCATTGTGTGTATGGTCATTTGCGTTTTGCACTCACTTCTGCCTTTTTGTCCATTGAGTTTTGCTCTCATTGCATTTTGGTCCATTATTGGCGTTTTTGCTCTCACTGCGTTTGGTCATTGTGTTTGCTTGTTTTTGGTCCACTGTGTTTTTGCTCCTCATTGCGTTTTAGTCCATGGCATTTTGCCTACTGAAGACCCTTTCTCAAAGTACATTACATGTTTATACTGCCCAAAATCTCAACAAATCTTGCTATTGTCTAGAAAATCTTGCCGTTTTGTCTAGAAGCTTTGCGTTATTGTATAAGAAAGTCATTGCGTTTTGTTATATAAAGCATAGTGTTTTTGTCGTTAAGAAAAAGCACTTGTTATTTGCTACTCCTTGTAGATTAATGCCTCTTGATATTTGCTACTCACTAGACACTTGCCTCTTGAGATTTGTCTATTTAGATTCGTCCAAATATACTTTGGTTGATAATTTTGACAATCGTTCGTCGTTGAGACGTGTTATACTTTTGACCTTCTTTAAAAAACAAACCCTCAAGGACTTGGTCTTTAATTCGGACTACAAGGACAATTAATTCAAAAACAACAAACAATTATTTCATTCACGTTTGTCTATTGATTTTGGTTAAATATCCCTTAAATTCACTTATAATTCGGTTTTTAATCATAGACAGTGTAAAAACCCGAGAACTGAGTACTTGCATACAAAGACCACAACTTCAATGACATCAAATCATAATCCACTTAAGAATCCAACAACTTTCACACTTCATTAATTCCTAACCAATCATTTCAAACATGTCTACACCAGTCAATACATCCTCAACAGATAGTCAAAAAATGACAACAATATCATGGACAGCTGGTTTCAAAAAGATCATCCACCAATGCCGTTGACCCGGGAAGATATTCACAAACGGGAGATTAAACGTTTTCTACGGTATATTTGACAGAAACATACGCAACGAAACCAAATGGTAGAGGGACTGAGAAAAAGCATACATCTGGTCCTACGTGCCATCTACTGTACTATTCAATTGTTGCAGTGCAGACGGAAAGGTATCCTTCAATACAACAACCATACAACAATAGAAACAGTATTGAAACATTGACTCCAGAGAACAAAAGAACACTTTCTGTCTGAAAAAGAAAGCAATTTTCTTGCTTTTAAACCTGGATTGGAGATGATATCATTCCACAGTAGATGCTTTTAAAACAGCGAATGAAGATGGTGGATAGCCATTGAAAGTGCTACAACATGGGGTGAATCAATGAACGGACAAGATTGTAAAGACCACTTCTGTTCTGTAGAATATTGGAAGTTTACTTCTCGAGATGGAGAAGACAATAGAGTCGAATACTCAAGGTTATATAAACTGATAATGATTGACAAGGAACAACTTGGCAAGTTACTACAATGCAAGTAAGAACGTTTCAATATACAATCACCAACAACAACCATAATGGTGACATGATTTGAGACGGTTTCAAGCAATCAACATGAAATAGACAACCATCTCATAATTCACGACACATTTTAGACATTCTGAAGCCGTAACAAAAATGGATGAATCATGATAACCGTGCTGCATAGAAATAAATAGCCAAAAGGCAACACCATAATCCCTCTTGCGGTTTTGCTCAACCATACTCAGATAATTACTATCAAGCACCAAAACCTCAAAGAACGAAATACAACTATCATCTCATAAGACCAATTGCATCTACCAACACAAAGGCAAAGAAAGATCACCAAACCCGTGTACAACCTTAATCTTAGTTCAGTAATCTGAAGAAGACAGTGATCCTGAACAAGCTCAGAGGGGATAAGTGACATGCAAAAGAATTTGGCACTGACAGAACCTTGCAAAGGTAATTTCAAAAGGCCAACAAACCTACCACAACAACCATCGAAACTTCTTTAAACTCTAGGTAACAAGAACTGAAGATACCACACCAAGGTATAAAACATCGACAATCAGTCATGGAAGTTTGGGAATGCAAAGGACAATGATAGTTGCAGGGACTAGGAAACTGTAAAGGCAGTCTGGTAGTGCAACAAACGTGGATATAGTAGCTTAAACATGCAGGGATATGACCACTATGCAAAGGTAATGCTGGAAATCCAAAGAGCGGGTATAAAACAAGTACTACACATATCACAAGGGAAAAGTATGGATGATAGATCAAAAAGAGCTGAACAAGTGTGTTCCATTACAACTGAGCAATCTAATTGGCTAGTCGGACAACCGGGGATAAGAAGATTGATGAATAGGAATATAGAAGGCACAATAACAAGTTTTCATGGCGAAGATATCCAGGAGGTCTTAACCAAAAGAATCCAGTTCACATCAACTGAACAGCCATTGGAACAGGTAACAAATCAATGATGAAAATAATGTGTATGCCCATTGACAACAACAATCTGAGAATAAAATTACAGAATGTGCAGATGAGCCGTGCTGCGATTGCTAATTTAATAATTGCAAACATACTCTTGATACTGAGGAAAACAAAACGATTTTTTAAAGCAATATAAGAAAGCAAACACATCAATGACTCCAAGAACTAGAAGGATTGCAAAACTAGAGCCCTTGATGAGACTAATTAGGGCACTAGGGAGGCTACTAGTTTTCAGGATAGTTTGTCTTATGCACTTCAGAACTAACAGAATGAGCTTGAAGAAGTTAATAGCCCTTTATTGACCGGACGATTGATTATGGACAACTAAAACAAAGTTAAATGAAACTCTAGGACTATTAGCTCGTAAAAACATTGACATAAAAGAAGGTTTAAAAACAAAAGCCTATGAAATTTCAGTTCTGAATCAGAAGCATGATGAGTTAGTCAAAAAGAGTCTTTTAACAAAGTCACAACTGGAAGGTCGTCTTAAAGAGAAAAAACTAATGGTCATTTAACGGATTTAAAAAGGTTAAGTGAAGAAAAAATATTGGCAGAAATGATTGAAATGACAAACAAATAAAAGTTTTTGAATGAAATTGTTTACACTCGTAATCATCAATACAGACTAATCATATGTTTACAGCAAGCACCCAAATGCTCAACAATATAATGGTAGACCAACCTGTTGCTAATCCAGAAGGTACCTCAAGAAAGTCAATCTAAAAGCCCTGTTTGTATGAGATCCCATAATGATACTTTCTAGATCTTAGCAAATAGATTAGGCCCCAAAAGTTAATAGTACTAGACTCTTGCAAATGAGAGATAGTTCAAAATTAATAAAGGATATGTTAAAAACCATATATTAACACAAAACATAATAAGTCCTATTAGTGAAAATTTTCAAAGCACCTCTCCCACTGAGTAATCTTTAATCAGGTTAGAATGCACAAGAAGAAAGATTAGGAAACCAATGTTGGAGACGAAGCGCGGCGTTTGTTATAACAAAATATCGCGAGCAGGACATTGCAGGGAAAGAATGTTGCCGGAGGTTTCTACAGCGCGTTTTGCGAAAATTCAATAGTAAAAGTAGACATAGATTTTATACTAGACATGTATCACATAATTAACAACAATTCGGAATTATAGAGAAAATATTTGACAATGCTTGGTTTATTAAAAATTAAACATACTGAGAAATAGTTGATTATCTATTCAGGAAGTGCCAACATAAAAACTTAAACTTGCTAAAGATAATAGGAAGTTCTTACGTATATTGAGAATTCGTAACGTAATCGTCAAAACCTTATTAATGCCTCTTTCCATAAAAACTCAAAAATGTATGAGTTTTTCATTTTGAACATGAACTTAAAACAGAAATGCATGAATATTATGAGTACGTTAAATCCTTTGAAAAAACGTTGTACCGAACTTGAATCTGAAAAGGCTATTATTTACAAACATATAAGAGTCTAATGCTCGAAGAGTGTTGTCTAAGGATGTTACAAGTTCATATTTGGGTGCAGTTCGGATCTGCTTACAGAGAGAGGGAAAAGCACAGGGTTCTTATTGCAGGACTCAGTGTAGACGTGAAGAGTGGCGATTGGGGGGTGGGAACTACATAAAGGTGTCAAGAGAATGTGAAGTGTCTTGCACAAAAGGTTTTGAAGACAAACAGAAGATCTGTTTAACAACAGAGTTCATAATAAACTAATAAAGAGGTTTTGCTAAACTTGAAAACCACACGATTTCTGGCCAAGAACTATGCTTATAGTCCACAATGTAAAGAACAAATGAAAACAACTCAGTTTGCAAAGAAAACGGATCAAATGTATTTAGGAAAGAACGTGAACAATATCATGAAATACAGGATTTGAAAGCTCAAACGCAAGACAAGAACATAGCCATCAGTGAGTTAAAGAAATTCATTGAGAAATGCAAAGGAAAGTCTGTGGAAACTCAGTTTGATAAACCATCTGTTGTTCGACAACCAAATGCTCAACGGATTCCAAAACCATCAGTTTTAGGAAAACCGACTCCTTTTTCAAATTCTCCTGAAATGAGAAGTTTTCAAACGAAACAGTCGGTTAATAAAACTAATGTGTCGGATGGTTTGTTTAAACAAGTCACTCAACAGAATTTGCCTCAGAATAGAAAACAAGCGGAAATACACTCGAATGTGCTTAAACCAGGAATGTATAGAATTGCCACTACCACAACACAAAACAGAGAACCGCAGTTGCCTCATGCTTCTAGGAATACTAATCCTCACGTGTCTAAATCTTCAGGAGTAAATCACACTACTAGTGTTAGCAGACCACAACTTAAGTGCTATCAAGTTAAAGATAAGGTCGTGCCAAACAATAGTCAAGTGAAGTTTAAAAAGAAGGAAGTAGAAGACCATCATAGGATTTCTAGTATTTCTAAGAAAACAAAGTCTGTAACTGCGTGTAATGACAGTTCAAATTCCAGAACTTCAAATGTGAATGTTGTTTGTGCTGAATGTGGAAAATGTGTGTTTAATTCTAATCATGATGCTTGTGTTTCTAGATACTTGAATGACGTGAACGCTAGAACTAAGAAGCCTAATGTAGTGCCTATTAGTGCTAGTAAACCCAAGAGAAAAATGAACAAATCTGTTGCAACACCCCATAAGAAAACAGTTGCATCAGATACCACTATTTAGAAATCCAAGAGTTACTATAAGGAGTTGTATGAGAATACAAATCAGGAATGGAAATGGTAATAGCTAGACATGTCATCAGGATATACATGGACCAAAAGGCCTCTAGGACAAAAAAGAATATGGATGCCAAGATCAGGAAAGATATGTATCAACAAGTAGTTAGTCCCACTAGAGACATAGTTCTTTAGGATGTACTAATGTCATGAAGATATAAAAATTTCTCTAGTGATCCAATTTGTCCACTGTTTCCATCGTGCCTCTAATCTCTTGCAGATTGTACACTCATCCTAATCATTGTTGACTCTGGATGCAAAGCACATAGACGGGCAATCTCAAGCTGTTGTAGAAATTTTTATATAGAAATTACTGGGTACTGTTCCTTTTGGAAATGAAACAATGGTGTGCTCCAATACTTGGTTATGGAGATCCTAATCAAGGAAATATCACGATCAAACGGTTTAATTAACGTCGAAGGCCTCAAATCACAATCTTTTCCTTGGTTGGTCAAATTCTGCGAATGCGGATTTGGGAGGCTGCTTTCAAGAAATCGCTTTGTGTTTTGTTAGAGACCTTGCAGGGACACGATATTACAAACTAGGATAATCGTGGACCGATCTCTACACAATAAGGTCTCTTCAAGAAACAACTTACATCAACTCTAATATTATTCATGGCTAAAGCTTTACCAACTCAAGCATTGTTTATGGCATCAAATACTTTCTCAAGTCTAAACATCGAATTACATCACCTTACTCTCAAAGAAAGATATTGTGACAGGCTTACCTAAGTTGAATATGTCAAAGGATCCACTTTTTCGTATTTGTGAAATGAGTACAGCAAAAAAAGCTGCCATTAAATCAAAAGTTTGTTCCAAGTTCCAAAGGAAGGCTGATTTTGCTTCAACATGGACTTAAGAGTCACATTGCGGGTTGCAATCATAAATGGGAAGAACTATATTCTGTGATTGTTGAAGACTATTCAAGATACACTTTGACTCCCTTTTTCCTACGATCCAGGATGAAACTCCAGAACTCTCAAAGACTTTCCTCACATGATTCAATGCAATCTTCAAGCTCAAGTTATTACTGTTTGTACAGACAGAGGCACAGAGTTCTTGAACAAGACACTCCATGCTTATTTCAAGGAATAAGGCATTGAACATCAGACTTCCACTCCTCGACCACCTGAATCAGAAACTACGTTGTCGAAAGATGGCACCGCACTCTTGTTGAGGCCTGCTCGAACGATGCTTTCAGCTTCTAAGTCTTCCATTATCGATTTTTGGGCTTGAAGCAGTTCAACCGCATGCTATAACTCAGAACAAATCAATCATCAAATCGACTCATGGAAAATATGGTGTAATCACATCATTTTATGACAAGAAACCTTCAATAAAACATCTTCACATCTTTGGCTTGCATTTGATACATAACAAGAGATGGGGAAAATCTGGATAAGAAAGAAGTGAAAAAGGGATCTATGTGTCATGGTGGATATTCTACTCTCGAAAGGGATATCGAGTTTACAACAAGAGAACACGCTTAATAGTATGAGTCCGATCATATCAAGTTAGTGAAATCAATCAGATGATGACTGATCACAACAGATCATAGGACCTCGAACCACAACGACAAAGAGATGGTCTGTTGGAAAATGTCTCTTCAGGCCTCGTTCACTCAAGGACGGATTAAGACGTCAGAGTTATGTACAACTCTGGCCCTGTACCCCTAAGGACAAAATGTTGAGTCCTACCAGCAGAAAAAGATAGATTTCGTCTCAACAAGGGTTGGAATTTTTTTCTTTAGTCCTTTTACTTGAAGAATATTACACAATCCAACACAGGTCAAGCTAAGGAAAACAACAATGATCAAACACCGAATGCATCATTTCAAGAAGATAAATTTATCAATCCTTTTTATACTCGGGTATAAGAAACTGGTGAGTCTTCCTCACGCAACATTGATAATACCGATGTGCATTCATTTCAACCACAAAGTCATGATTACCGATGGACCAGAGATCATCCATTAGAACAAGTTCATGGAAATCCAACCATGCCAGTTCAAACAAGACGACAGCTTGCCACAGATCCTGAAATGTGTATGTTCGCTCTTACGGTGAGTATGTTCAACCGAAGAACATTAAGAGCCAATGCAGATTTTGCATGATCGATAGCAATACAGGATGAATTCATCAGTTCACAGACTAGAATTCTGGGAACCAGTCGACAAACCATTTAGGCAAGATGATTATAAATCTAAAGTGTTATGGAAGAACAAGAAGGATGATGATCAGACTGTAATTCGCAACAAAGCACGACTTGTTGCTAAAGGTTATGCTCAGGAAGAGGGTATTGATTTTGAAGAATCATTTTGCACCAGTTTGCATGCTTAGAAGCAGTTTTGGATATTCGTTGCCCCCCCCCCGGGGGGGCCTCCCTATGCAAGCAGCAAGTCTTTTCCAATCTATCAGAATTGACGTGAAATGACATTCTTAATGGTCCACTGAAGGAGGAGGTTTATGAATTGCCTCAGCCAAAGGGTTCTTCAGCCAGAAGGGTTCGTTGATCCAGATCATCCAGAAAAAGTCTACCTTCTGAGGAAAGCTTTGTATGGATTAAAGCAAGCTCCAAGAGCCTGGTATGATGAACTTTCCAACTTCCTGATGTCCAAAGGCTTTACTAAAGGTACAATTGACCCAACTTTATTCAAGATAAAATACGGGGAGGATATTCTACTTGTGCAGATTTACGTTGATGACATAATTTTTGGGTCTACAAACCCTAAATATTCAAAAAGATTTGAAAAGTTAATGCACAGTAGATTTGAAATGTCCTTAATGGGGGAGATGAAATTCTTTTTAGGACTTCAGATCCACCAGTCCCCAAAAGGTATTTTTATCAATCAGGCCAAGTACGCTTTAGAAATTCTGAAAAAGCATAATATGGACAATTGTCACTCCATTGGTACACCATTGGCTACTAAACCCAAACTAGATGTAGATTTGAGTGGAGAACCCGTAGACCAATCTGATTATCGTAGTAAAATCGGGTCACTCATGTACTTGACATCTAGTAGACCAGACTTAGTGCAAGCAGTATGCTATTGTGCACGTTATCAAGCACGACCAACTCAAAAGCACCTCAAGGAGGTTAAAAGAATCTTTAAATACCTAAAGGGTACCATTAACATGGGACTCTGGTATCCAAAGGATTCTGGCTTTGAACTAACAGCATTTTCAGACGCTGATCATGCCGGATGCCTTGATACTCGGAAAAGCACTTCTGGAGGGATACAGTTCCTTGGTGATAAGCTAGTAAGTTGGATGTCAAAGAAACAAAACTGCACTGCAATGTCTTCAGCAGAGGCAGAGTACGTGGCGTTATCTGCAAGTTGTGCTCAAGTAATGTGGATGAGGACACAACTTCAAGATTATGGCTTCAACTACAACAAAATACCGTTGTACTGTGACTCTCAGTCAGCCATAGCAATATCATGCAACCCCGTACAACATTCGCGAACAAAGCACATCCATACTCGGTATCATTTCATAAAGGAACAGGTTGAAAATGGTATAATTGAATTATATTTTGTCATTCCTGAGGATCGGTTTAAGTATCTTGTCAGAAGGATTGGTATGAGATGTTTGACTCCAGCTGATCTGGAGGTTCTGACAAATGAGACTGCTTGATATCATCATCAAACATCACCATGTAAATATTTTTGAGAAAAGCAAAATACAAAAATATAAAACTTCAAAAAGAAAATACAAAATCAGAAAAACAGAAAATTTCCAAAAAGATTCTTCTCGACATGTCTCTTGGAATCGATAACATTTACGTGCTTAGAAATGTCGATTAACATTGACACGGGTGTGTAAATGAAGTTCGAGCGAGAGTTGCAAATAGTTTCAAAACATGTCATTTCTAATTTTCTAAATGGCTTATGTGCAAATGTCAGGTTCATAACTGGACTTTTTTTTACGAAAAAAAATATAAAGGTTGGTCTTATAACTTATCCTCCCAACTAGAAAATTATTGGTTTCTCGGTCTGTGCTGTTTTACAAGACATTAAATGTTTTTAGCTCAGAAAAAGGAGAGTGGCGTTTAATGCGCTTACCTTACCGTTAGAAGAGTAGTACATTAACATATGGTTTTCAAAAAAGTGAACACAATTTTTGAAGAATTTCTCTATGGACTATTCATAATCTTTCTAAATTGGGTATTCAACACTCCAACACTATCATTGTTATCAATAGACATCATTTTTTTATTAGGTCCTATTTGTGAGGGGGAGTTTTTCAAATAACTACGTTTTAATGTTCTTGGTTATAGTCATCAACGACCATTTTATGTATTCTAACATTATAAAAAATGTTCCAAACATTTCATGTGACCATATTTTCTCCCACAAAATTTTCACTAAATGTTTTATTATTTAAAATAAGGGGAGAAAATGTGATTAAAATGTGATATAGAAGAATGTGATCTTTAAGACTCTAAGTGCAACTCTTTCCTTCATGTGCAAAACAATTTCGAATCTCGGTGCACATGTGTAGGGGGAGTATTTCAAAATGTCAGAAAAAGGTTTTTATGGTTCGATCTCTATACCCAACAACCAATTAATCTCACGACGTCAATGAAGTCATAAGGTGGTTAAGGTTAGGTATAAGTCCTATGATCCAACCAGAACCAGAGGGATCTACCCAAGGACAATCCATAGTTAGAAATAGCAGTCCTTAGGTATGATTGGAGAAGAATGAGTATAAGGGAATAATGCCGACTAAGATTGAGCTAACACTAGAACAATCACAACAAGGTGTTAGTAATGACGTCTTGGTAAGCATTGAAGGGGTTGAAGAATGAAAAAGAAATGTATGGATAAAGGGTGAAAACAAAGCAGCCCTCCACACAACTTAGGCAGAAACCGGGTCAATACATAATCTATCAAAATCACAATGATGATTGTTGATATTAAAGAAAGCCGTCATGGACCCAGTGATGCAATGCACAACCCTTCCCAGCCATTTGAGTTTCTCTCAAAAGAAACTTGTCTCATTTGTCACAGAGATACACACGTTATCTATTGACATCTCACTCCGAGATTGTTGATATTGAATAGGTGGCAGTCTGCTCCAGCCTCCGATTACTAAAACCAAAGTGCACAAATCGAGTCTAGAGCCAAGAGATCAATCTAAACGTTAAGGTACACATTCCATGTCAAACACTTATTAGAACATATCAAGTTTACAAGCTGTTAACAGAGTCCTATGCCAATATCATTGTGATATTTGACAGAAATTCGTGTTCTACTTATGTATTCACACTGTAGATGGAATATCCTTGCTTGAGTCAGCACCAAACAGTCTTGGTAGAGTGATTTGCGAGATTTCTTTTATGAATCAAACTTGTGACATTGGATAGCGATTTGTCCAGTAATGAATTGACAGTTGATGAATTTTGATAAAAGATTTAAAAAACTACTGTGTGTTACAAAAAAGCTTTTACAATGTAATAAGTCGATTGATTTTCAACATCTATTTTCTTATTATCACTATCGTTAACTGCAGGTTAAATCAGTGGTGACGGTATCCCAATCAAGCAATGTCGATTCATTACCACATATTCATGACTCATTCTACAAGACATTCTATAATGAAAGACTCAGTATTTACAAGACAAAGACTTCTGCATACTCTGATTTGAAGCTTTCAAGTGTGGCACAGTATAGAATGTTGGTTAAACACTCAAGATCGCAGGGATGACATAACGATAAAGACAATGAAGAAGGCTCATAGTCAAAGATCGTAAAGCTGATGGAACAAGCCTACAACAAATAATAAAGAGAAAGACCAAGACCACAAGAGCTTAACGACAAAAGCAATCTCATGATCTGATCTCATGAAGGAGTGTCATCAATGAACTCACTTCGGGGGAGATTGTTAGCCTCAAAATATTGAGTCGAACATGAAGTTCGTTCATTATGTATTTAAGTCTCGGTCAATCAATTAGTTAACGTTGTAATAGGAAAGTATCGGGAATCGGGCTCGATAGTTAATCTAATATTGTATATGTTTCGGGTTTAATCCCAAGCAAAACCCGAGCCCGGGTCCTAGTCAAATATCCCGAACATCACTTTAAGTGTCGGGGTATATATATACCTTTTCCACCAAGGAAAAGAAAGGAGTTGATTTCATAATAAACATTTCACTTTTCTATTTTCTCTCCCATCTCACTCTCTCTCTTCTTTCTCTCTCTAGAAAATCATCTCACTCTCTTTCTATATTTCTTGATCTAGATCCGTGTATGATATGAAGTGTATGTGTTAAAGGGATCCTACAATCCTCAACAAGAACGAGATTACTAATGTGAGATATAAGAGAGGCTAACTCATCAAGAGCTCTTCCGCGAGGGGGATATCGCCAGTCCCACATCCCACCTCACGACCCATTAACCAGACCCATCTATCTTTGATAGAGCACTCACTAACTAAATCAAGAGCAAACAAACACGGGAAATGGTGCAATAAACGAGACCCATCACGACTCCAGGGGTCTTTCCAGAAAGAGATACTAGAACCATCGAAAACATTTAAGCGAAAAGACTCATTAAATGACGGGTCAATCTCGTTAATGTTAGAAATGGCTTTCAAAATATCGCACCAAGTTCCATGTCAGCCACGAGTCTGTCGTAAGGATCCAAAACCACCATTCTCTCCATAAAACTCTTTGACGACTTTCCTCCACAACGCATCCTTTTCAGTCAGAATCCTCCATTTCCATTTACCAAGAAGCCCGAGGTTTTTAGCAAGAAGACTACCTACATCAAGACCACCCATCTTATTGTTGAGGAGGATGCTATTCCACTTAACCCAGCTTATGCCACGACCTCCTTTTTTAAACCCCCAAAAGAAGCGCGCTCGAATAGATTCAAAAAGGTTGATGATTTTAAGCGGAGCTTTAAAAAGAGAGAGGTAGTAAATAGGAATGCTACCAAGAATAGACTTAATAAGCGTAAGCCTCCCTCCTACGGAAAGTGATTTAGCTTTCCAAGCAGAAAGTCTATTTCTAAGACGATTAACTACCTCACCCCAACCTTCACAAAAGTGCATCTTTTTTCCCACTGGAAGCCCGAGATACATGAAGGGAAGAGTGCCAAACGAGCAACCAAGGGATAAGGCAACCGCTTCAACTTTCACCCTATCGACACCAACTCTGTAAAATCTACTTTTAGAAAGACTCACCTTTAACCCGAAAGCTTCCTCGAAACACTTAAGAATGAGAACCAAATTAACCGCATTTGATCGAGACCATTTGCCAAAAAATAAGGCGTCATCTGCATATTGCAATAACGATAAGTTATTGCCGCTATCTGAAAGAGAAACCCCTTTAAAAATGCCTTTATTGCATGCCTCTAAAATAGCGACTTGAAGAGCCTCAACCACTAAGAGAAAAAGAAAGGGAGACAAAGGATCGCCTTGTCTCAGACCCCTCTTCATTTTGAACTCATTGGAAGGCGCGCCATTGATGAGGACCGAAATAGAAGCTGAGGAAAGACACGCTCCAATCCACTTCCTCTATTTTGACCCAAAACCCATTTGAGACATTATATCACTAAGAAATCCCCAATAAACGCTATCAAATGCCTTCTCAAAATCAACCTTAAAAAGAAGAATCTTAAGGTCTTCAAGGTTGGCCATATGAATAATTTCATTAGCGATTAGGCAACCATCTAAAATTTGTCTCCCGACAAGGAAAGCGGTTTGATTTAGGCCAACAATAGAGGGGATAACTTTAGCTAACCTTGTAGCTAAAATTTTGGATATAACTTTATACACACAACCAATAAGACTAATTGGTCTATAATCTGAGAACCCAATCGAATCACGAATTTTTGGGATTAAAACAAGAAACAATGGATTACAACCATTTGCTATTTTACCAGAGGCTTCAAAATATTTGATACCCTCGAAGAACTCATCTTTAATGATGTTCCAATAGGTCTTAACAAATTTAATATTCAACCCGTCCGGCCCCGGGGATTTGGAACTGGCGCAATTCTAAACAGCAGCCTTAACTTCCTCCATCGAAATACTTGATTCCAAAAATAAAGCATCCTCCACAGAAAGTTTCCTAAACAATGGCAAAATAAATTTCGGTCTGACCTGTGCACGCTCTTTAAACCTTGAGGAAAAGTGCTCCACGACCGCAAACTTAATTGAATCTGGGGAGGTACACCAGACTCCATTAACTTGAATCCCTTTGATGTAATTAGCTGCAGATTTTTGTTTGAGGAGTGAGTGAAAAAATCTTGAGTTTTCATCCCCCTCAATATCCCATTTCACCCAACTTTTTTGTTTAAGGTCCTCTATATCCAATTACTCTAAAGCTTGTAGGTCCATAAGCCATTCTTCTCCCTTATCAATATCAGAGGTAGTAAAGAGGCCACACTCAGCTTTGTTGTCCCAGTCGACCAGAGAACGAAAGAGCTCGTTTTTGAGTGATTTTGAGCTGCAATTTGATTAGAGGTCCAAGTTCTGATATCTTGTCTCAGCTTCTTAATTTTGTTTTTCAGCCTCAAATTAGATGAAAGGGAGGCCGATCCCACTGGAAAACTAGACCAGGAGTTAGAAATTACATCAAGCATCTCCATATTTCCAATCCATTTATTAAAAAAATTTAAAGGCTTAGGACCAAAATCCGGGAGACCACAACTAATAAGAATTGGGCAATGATCCAAGAAAGTCCGACATAGAACAATCACAGAAGCATTATTCCAAGTACCAAAAAAATTATGAGAAACAAGGAATCTATCTAGCTTACTTAATTTAGAGCTACCTTTGTCGAATCTAGTGAATTTTCTACCTCCAAGGGGAAAGTTAAACAGACCCGCTCTAGCAATGAAGTCATTGAAAGCACTAGCCTCTCTTTGGTCGAAATTAGACCCCGCTCTTTCATCTCTACTTCGAACAACATTGAAATCGCCAAAAATAATCCATATCACATTAATGGAATTAATAAGCAGCTCTATAGGCAACCATAATGCCTCCTTATAAGAACTAGATTGAGGCCCATAAATATTGAGCAAACCCACCGTTTCGGACACCCCGGTCCATGATCCAACTACACCCAGAAAATTAGACTCCATAACTTGTTGTTCTTTAACAAAGTAACAAGAATCCCACATAGTAAGAATGCCCCCTAAGGCCCTAGTGGAGTCACAAAACGCAAAGTCCACATTCAGGTTCGACCATATGGAACGAATTAAACAAGAATCAATATGTTCAAGCTTAGTCTCCTGAATCCCAAAAAAGATAGGAAGATTAGCCTTAACAATATCGCCAACCCAATTCTTTTTTATAGAAGAACCAAAACCATTACAATTTAGCGAAATGCCTTTCATTTGGAAACAAATAAACGCCAAAGAAAACCAATTAGGAACATCAGGACGAGCATGTGCTCCTACCGTTATTACCATTATTACGATGCTCAAATACAAAACCTATGTGCTCACCAATTCTCTTTATAGCTTGGCCCTCCTCCAAAATCTAGTCATTCTTACTTCGCAATATAATGGAAGGTGAGCTAATGCTAGTTCCAGTAGCAAGCTTCTGCTTTCTCGATATATTCCTTTTTTTGATGTTACCTAAGGGTTGAATATTGTTTGAGGAGTCCACCATACGTTGGAAGCTTGAGAACAGTTCATCCAGATCCTTATCCACAACATTATTGTCTAATGTTTGACTTGCTTGAGAGTTGAGATCCGGTGTAAGGCCCAAGTTATCTTCTCTTGAAAAATTAGGTCCAATATTAGGCCCAACAACTTCATGGGCGTGATCCATAAATGGCGTATCTTGTATAACAATATTACTATTACTGTTATCTATAGGATCCACATGGTCCAATGAGTTGCCAGAGTCAAAAGGCGTAGAGTTATTATTAACTTTCTTGTTATTAGAAACACAGTCAGCCTCGAGCCTCTCGTCTTTCCAAATCCTAGATGCCACCCTAGGGGAAGTAGCATGAGAAAGTCTTTCATCTTCCATTCCCACATTCCAATGTTCGCCTGAGATATTTTCACCGCTATTAACGTCTACGGTAGGACCAACAAATTCCTCTTCAAAAATATTGTCGTAGGAATCAAGCACCCTATCATCATTTGGAAAACATTTTGACTTGATGTCTTGGCTAAAAAAATCTGGGAGATGGGATGATATAAGATGAAGAGTATGTCGACGATCTTCGAACACTTTGACTGGATGCAATTTTCCATTTAGCTTCACATTAATAACCCTGAAAAAAGAAAAATAAAAAAAAAGAAAAAAAAAAAAAAAAAAAAAAAAAAAAAAATAAGAAAAAGAAAAAAAGAAAAAAAAACAAAAAAAAAAAACACATGAATAAAAAAAATGGAAAAAATATAGTAATACTCACCCTTAAATTGTCCTGACCACATCCGACAAGAATATTGATATGTTGTAGGATGAGGGAGTCAAAATCCAGCCTTCTAACTTCCAGAACATTGCCAAACTCCTTAGCTATAGTGGTAATAGCCTTAAAATTTCTTGCAATGATCGGAAGACCCTCCAAATTGATCCATGCAAGTCTCCGCAGGACTCACAGTTTGCATCCTATAGCTTGAGATCTTCAAACCATTGTTCCAACCACACTTTGTTTGATTCCAGCCTTACGATCGCAGCATCTTTGGATGACCATTCAAAAAGAAACATAAGGCCCCCCACATATCTGGTCGTACAATCTTCCAAGCCATTATTTTTTATAATGTCCCATGCATTTTGAAGCACCTCGAAATTTTCTGCTCTCCCGATCCAGCAATTGTTTAGCCTTGCACATATCTTTTCATCTTCCTCCACCTCGATACACTTGGTTGGTGTCGATTTAGTGTGTGATTTAGAGCTACCTACAACATCTTTATAAGAACCTGTAAGATTTTTATTAGGCTCCCGCTCCAGGAATGGAGGAAAATACTCATTACGGAAGTTGAAGCTCTTCTTAGGAATGTTATCAACGGGCACCCCCTTTCCGGCAACCTTGATAAATTTAGCCCTATTAATAACAATCTTTGTCTCGCCAATTGTAATCCCTTTTAACCTGTTTTTGAAACTTACAGGCTCACCAATATTGATGAATCTAACGAATCCGAACCTAGTCCCAAGCTTCGTTCTTTTAAATGCCACATAAACATCCACCACTTTACCGTATCGGCAGAACATCTTCCATAGGGCGCTAACATCCCACGAGTCTAGAAAATTAGTGAAAAATAAGGAAGTAGCTAGGTCCTTCATCACCATATCAAAGTCACTAAGACGGTTCCAGTTGAAACGTGAATGGCCTGAAATATTCTTCTTGTTGTCTTTGATTCCTCCCTGATGTCTTTTGCTCACTTTCACCCAACCATCATCTTCAACCGCCTGTTTGTATCCCCTCATTTTTTTTGAACCTTACTATGGTTTTAAACCGGACTCTAATGCGTTTAAGCATCAAAATTATATATATACATGATGTCAACAGTAGCTTTACTTTTAGAGCATTGGGTGTAGCTTGAAGGTTATAGGAAATCTGTGTGTCTCTTTTATTGATCATACGACATAATATATACAAATAATGTGGGCTTGAGCCCAATACAAAACACATCTAATAATAACGGGCTAACACTCCCCCGCAATTGGAGCGGGAGGACTCCGGACGCTCAAACTGGAGCGAAATTCTTCAAATAAAGCTGACGGGAACCCCTTAGTGAAAATATCCGCAAACTGATAACGAGAAGGAACATGAAGTACTCGAACCTGACGGGCTGCAACTAAATCGCGAACAAAGTGGATGTCAATCTCAATGTGCTTTGTACATTGATGCTGAACTGGATTGCAGGATAAATACACAGCACTAACATTATCACAGTAGACAAGCGTATCGAAAGATAAAGGTGTATGTAACTTACGAAGTAAATTCCTTAACCAAAAAGTCTCAGCAACATCATTGGCAACACCACGATACTCCGCCTCTGCACTAGAACGAGAAAGCGTCGGCTGACGCTTAGAGGACCACGAGAGTAAGTTGTTGCCAAGAAAAATACAGTAACCGAAGGTCGATCTCCGGGTAGTTGGGCAACCAACCCAATCCGCATCAGAATAAGCCACCAAATCGGTTGTGGAGGAGGAAAATAACTACAAGCCATAATCCAAAGTACCCTGAACATACCTTAAGATCCTTTTAAGAGAAGAAAAATGAGGCTCTCGAGGATCATGCATATAAAGACAAACCTGTTGTACCGCATAAGAAATATCAGGGCGAGTAAACGTAAGATACTGTAGAGAACCCGCAAGACTCCGATAAAGAGTCGGGTCAGAAACCAGATCACCATCACTTCCCAGTTTAGACTCAGTATCAATAGGAGTCCGACATGGATTACAGTTAGCCATATGTGCCTTGCCAAGAATCTCAAGAGCATATTTCTTCTGAGATAAAAACAACCCCGAAGAATCACGTGTAACTAATATACCCAAAAAATAATTGAGCGGACCCAGATCTGTCATAGCAAACTCCTGATGTAACGATCTAATAATTTGCTGCAACAAACTCTCAGAAGAAACTATGAGAACAATATCATCAACATACAATAACAAGTAAGCAGTATCAGTCCCCTATCTGTAGATAAATAAAGAGGAGTCACATCGACTATGAGAAAAACCAATCCGAGTAATATAAGATGCAAACCGCTGAAACCAAGCTCGGGGGACCTGTTTAAGCCCATAGAGAGACCGCTGTAACAAACACACATAATCAGAATGAACATAATCTCGAAATCCAGGAGGCTGATGCATATAAACAGTCTCAGAAAGATCACCATGTAAGAAAGCATTCTTAACTTCGAGTTGATGAATCGGCTAATGTCGAGAAGCAGCTAGACTAAGAACAGTCCGAATAGTACCCGGTTTGACAACCGAACTGAAACTCTCATCAACATCAACCCCCTCTAACTGTGTACTACCATTCGCTACAAGACGTGCTTTGTAACGACTAAGCGTGCCATCTGCCAGCCACATACAACGCACAATATTGGTATCCGGTGGTTTAGATACTAAAGTCCAAGTTTTGTTTTTAATAAGGGCAGTATAATCATCACGCATAGCTCTGATATCATGAAGGTTATAGGAAATCTGTGTGTCTCGTTTATTGATCATACGACATAATATATACAAATAATGTGGGCTTGAGCCCAATACAAAACACATATAATAATAACGGGCTAACATAGCTCGGGTGTCCTTTTTTTGAGGGGGTAACGACGGTTTCCATCCTTTTGGCCGAATATTCCATGAAGTTGGCGTGACCACTTTAGGTCGGGTGCCCTTTTGGCGTGGGTGACATGGCAACCGGGGAGGCTGGCATTTCTAGGCCCCCAAAACGGCCAGCATGGATAGATGGGTGGGAGCTGGGATAGCCATGCCGAGATGTTTACTTTTTAACTCAGAAGTCAGGTAAGTAAATTAAATCACTTAACCGCCAAATCTATTCAAATTTCAAACAAACGCACACACAAAAGTAGCCGAAAAAGAAAATGAAAGAACAAAACCCCTCATCATCATCATCAACAACAAACATAAAGCTAATAATCGAGAAGGGCCCGAAAGAAGGCGAATCAATAGAATACAAATCAAACAAACTCATCAAAATCGGTCGCGTAGCTCGTGGCAACACATTTCAAATCAAAGAATCAGGTATCTCATCTAACCACATTTCCATTCATTTCGATAATCACCTCAATAAGTGGATGTAAACCGATCTTGATTCCTCTAACGGCACCTTTTTAAACGCCCAAAAACTTCAACCTAGTGTTGGGACTTTTTTGACTGATGGTGATTGTATTAAAATCGGTGAGCTCACTTCAATTATTGTTAAGTTGGGAGTTGCAGCAAGTGAGGAGGTTGTTGAATTGAGACGCAATACTAGGCGCCAGGGACGGTCTAAAGCCATTGTTGAGGAAACGAGTGAGTTAGGGTTAGATGATAAATTGGGGGAAAGTGTTGTGGAGGACGGTGTTGGTAAGCGGAATTTGCGTGGTCGAGGGAAGAAAGGTGTGGATACCAAGAATGTGGTGGAAAGTGCGAGTTCTAAGAGGATATTGAGAAGTTCGAAGAAGGCGGAGAAGGTGACTGAGGTTCCTGAATTATGTAAAATACCTGAAGAAACAACAGATGTAGTTGTTGCGGTTGAGCCTAAAAATACACGAGGGAGGAAGAAGAAATTGTTGCCGGTGGATGTTTCTGAGGGTACGGGTTTAGATGAACAAAAACTGGCAGAAGCTGTTCCGGTTGCTGGTAGAAGGACGCGGAGAGGGAGAATGGCTGTCGCGGTTGAGCCATTGAAAAATGTCGAAAGTGGTGGAATTGAGGAGAATGTGAATGATGCGAACGAGACTGTCAGAGTTGATGAAGGAAACGAAGCCAACAATGAACCCGCTCAAGATCAGGTGATAGAGAAATTGGTGTTAACAGAAGAAGGTCGTGATGGAAAGGAATCTGCAGCTGAAGGCAGTTCAGTAAAGGGTTCCTCAAAAGTTGCGGATGTAGATAAGGTAAAGAAAGTGGCAGAGGAGTTAGAAAGTAGACAAGATGGCGCTGAGGGTTCGATGAAGAAAACTGAACCTGATAGTCGTAAGTGGGATTTGGAGAAGATGACATTAGGCGACTTTTTTGATTACATAGAAGAGCAACGGCCTAAACAGATAATTGACGAGTCTGAGAAAATTATTGCAGATTTGGAAGAGAAGGCCCGACAATGTTACAGGATTAGGCAAAAAGTATGAAAACAGTAAGGGTAAACAGGCTACAAATTGAGGAAAGGACAAAAATGAAATAGAAAGAAGCTACTTTAGCATTTGTGTGGATAGTTGGTTACCTGATTGTTAGAGCCTACTAGGGTGTATGCATTTGTTAGATTATTTAAGAGGGATCCGTGTAATGTTTAGAATTACCTTTCACTAGTTTAAATGAGAAAAAAACTTTGAGCAGATCTGTTTTCTGTGTATGTTTTGCTGGTTATCCTTGAGTTTGTTTGGGTTGGTTGTTCATTGCGTTTAAGTCATAAGTGTTGCTATCTTGGCTGGACATCTATGGTGGCAGACTCCAACGTCCCATATTGAAGATTGTGTGAGCATTTTCATCACAAAAAATAATCCGTATAAGAGTTTCAGCTTTGCTTTCAGACGTGCTTATCTGATTATGGCGTGTGAGCAATACCAAACACCCCTGTTTCTGAATATATCATACCACATGATTGCTTTTTATTAGACATAATGCTAACCACAGTATAATTTTATGACACAACTCTAATTGGGATGCTATGGTGTAGGCTGGAAGGTTGGAAAACATTGTTGGGTGGTTATAGCTAAGCTTACATACCAAACAGTCACACACTCACTTTCTCTACATATATTCAGTTTTTTCTTTGCTGTGATTTGTAGGCTCCTCACCCACCTTATAAACCGGTTACACGGGAACTTGTGGGATGCACAGATCCTATATGTGATGATATTCGCTACCCAAAAGACCATGTTTGCGAGTATACAAATGAGCCTTGTACCTACTACCTAAGATACGCAGACGGTGGATCATCTCTTGGTGTGGTTATAAACGACCCGTTTACGTTACAATACACCAATGGGACTGTCCTGATGTTTCATTTGTATTTATAGAACAAGTTGGATGTCACAGTTTACCAAGTTAAGTATTTTGGTTTTATCCGTTCAGATGTGGTTGCCACCAAAAACATCCGAACCCAGAGAATCGACCTTACATAGATGGGATCCTTGGTCTAGGCTCGGGTAAAGAAGGCATCTTAGGCCAACTGCGAGAACTTGGTTAATAAAAAACGTAGTGGGTCATTGTTTAAGTACACAAGGAGGTGGATCACCTGTTTTCAGGTGATGAATTTGTCCCTTCAAGTGCCGTATGGACTCCTATGATAACTACTGTACAAACGAATTTGCGTAAGAACTTGGTCATTCAAGTTATTTATTTAAGTAGTATAAGGAATATCACGGGTACCTATAAAATAATCTCGATCCAAGGTATATCACAAGTATCATTAGTAACCTTAAGACAGTCCTTGAAAGAAATTAATATATTATTTTCTTTCAAGGCAATGTATAATTTCAGTTACATCCTCAATTTGTGATAGAATTTTGGTTGTGATGATTTGAATTTCACTTTTGTAGGAATGTGGGGGATCATCTCGATATGTGGCTGCATTGACGCCTGACCGTTTATGAATTAGCATCTCTACATCACTGATATGGCAAGCATATGGAGAATAAACAGGGTTCAGTTTTGAAAGTGGAGGTCATGTCATAGATAAGACCTGTTGTTTTTCGAAAGATGTTGTGACTTACATGATAATAACCGAATATAGTTTACACTGAAGATGGGTGTAAGTATAATTTCGATGTTCACATTTATTTATCATTAGTGATATTTCAACGTCAAACGTAATAAGTGTTAAGTTACGGGTGAATCTTAGTCGATAAATGTTATATTTATCAGTGGTGTTATTACAATATGAGGGATAATCAGTGTTAAGCCACGGGTGAATCTTAGTTGATAAAAGTTATATTTATCACCGGTTATATTACAATCTCAGGGGTAATCAGTGTTAAGTCACGAGTGAATCTTAGTTACTAAAGGTTCCGAAGACCGATTTGCCAACTCTGAATGCTGATGTTGTTTTCAAATAGTCTTAGAATATCACACGTGGTAATGAAGTCAAACCATAATAATAATCTTTAATTACATTTGATAAAAATGACACTTCATTTTATCATTTGTGATATTAGATTCATTCTTTATATACGTTGATTTATCATATGTAATAATTCATTTAAATGAGCAAAACATACACATCCTAGTCACAAACCTAAGATGTGACTATTACACAATTGTTTATTATCAAGAAGTGCATTGAAAGGACTCAAAAACCATCTTGTACTTAAAATAAATATGAAAATATTAGAAACACATGAGTAAATAATATAAAACAATATCCAAAGCATGATTGTTAATACAACTAATCGTAAAGTTTATTTATTTTACGTTCTATCTTTGTTTTGTTTCAATAAACTAAATAAACTTGTCGAAATAGAAATTGAAGGTTTCATATGTTTTTAAACCATATATTTTCTCCAATCATATATTTTATCAAACCATCTTCTTATTATATCATTTACATTCAAAAACACATAAAAAACACATTTTTAGTTAAAAATGTACACTTTACATAAAAATATATAAAAACCTTCAAACCTATTTTTGATCATAAGTTACATATTTTTTTCTACCAAATTGAAATAATTCTGTTACAGATTACACTATGATCTCTCAAGATTTTGCAAATCTAACATTCGAATTTGGTTATGTACGCCGGTTTGTTGAAGTATACTGGCCGGTTATGTTCTTAAACAGAACGGCGAAACGGGGTACAGTAAAATCTTTAAGTCTATAAATACGACTCAAATTTCACTTGTTTAAGCATCCATTTTTCATGTAGTTTATTTCCTCTCATATTTAGTTGTATCTGATCTTTAATCATGTTCTTTTTCCTTTTAGTGTTTTGTTAGATATCTAATAAAGAAGTTTTTGCCGACTTTGTATTCGAAGATCAAGTATAAGCTTTCATGGAGCAAGGATCTCTCTCACTTATGGATCTAGCTACTGATCTCAAAGCATCCTCCATTACCAATGTATCATCAAATAGATTAGATAATGGTATTGAGGAATAATTGGAAATATTATTGTAATGTATCCGGAATGATGTGAGGACTTGGCATCCTAGTAAAGGGCAAGAATATTTGGATTCTTCCTGTTGTCTACTGGTATCTTAGGATTTGTACCGATGGTGTAAGCTTGTGTGATTTTGGTTCTTCCGTAATAGAATCAGTGTTTAGCTTAGCATTGATGAAAAGGGTAAGCGTCGTTTTGTGGGGGCTTCTCCGCCATTGAAGGAATTTCTTTTTTAAAATTTTTTTCGGTGACTAGTACATTCGAACTCTTGAGTAGGTGAACCTCGAGGTGTGGGAGTAGGTGATGATGTGGTGTCATTTTATACACTATTTTAGAGTCATTTAACCCCTTAAATAATGCAAATATGCCCAGATTATGTGCTAAATCGTTTGTTTTAATGTTTTTAGCCCTTAGAGGATTTTGGAAGAAATACCGTGACTTAGGGCTTCATTTAGAGAAGAAACGGAAAAGACTACGATACTCTACACCAAAATCTTTAAGAAGTTGGGGCTTACAGAGTGTGGGACGGCGTCACGAGTTTCAAGCCGACGACGTAGGACGTTTGAAGTGACGGCATCAGAGATCTGGTAGGTTGACGGCGTCAAAATGTGGCCGCGACCTAAGAAACCCTAGAGATTTTGTGTCACGAGATTGAGTAAGATCATTCACTTGCGAGCGAAAGTACCTGATATTGTTTTGATCACTAACTCTTCTTCATACGAACCTTGGATTTTGACAATTCAACAACCCACTCGATCGCAGCGGAATACTACAAACCACGTGAAAAAATGTACGCTGCCTGCAGCAGCGTCGAGGTTTTTGGCGACACATCGGGATTGCACTTAGGGTTTGCCTATATATACAGCCTCATAACTTCATTTTTATCAAGGCCTAAACCCTAGGGCCGACTTAAGGGTTTGGGTAGGTGTTTTTCCATCAACTTAGATGACTTAATTCATTCCATAAATATCTTGTAATAGTTTGATTATCATATCTATCTTAATTCATGTTTTCAATTCCTTTTGTTGATTATGATTTTTATTGTTTAAGTATGCTTGGCTAATTCATCTAGTATTTATTTGGGTATGCATGAACCTTGTCATTAGTTGATTATATCTTGTTGTTTGTGACAGATTCAATGAGTATAAATGATTATAGTTTATAATTCTTGTTTCCTATTGCTTCTTGATGATAGATGTGCGCGTTAGGCCTTAAAAACCAGCTTTTGTTTGTATTGCTGTTGACACATCTAGGGAAACGCGAGTGCCTAGAAAGAATACCATTGGGTAACAGTCTTCATACTACATTGCCCCTTACATGGTTGATCCCTATTAAGGTATTTCACATGCATTTAATATACTCTTAGGGGTCTTGTAATAGTCTTCATACTACCTTACTTGTGCTTTGCCTTAACGGAATATTAAATAGACGACATATTCGTGTAATTCGTTCATGACCTAGGAAATACTCACACATTACATCTAAAGTGTGACAAAGCAATAGGTAGAATTGGATAGCTAGCAAGGAGTAGTGCATCCCAAGTGAATACGCTTCGTTTTATAATTGTTCTTGCCAATAGATTAGAATTATTAGTTAATTAGATTAAAACAAACCAACCTTCAAACCCGAGATTTACTTGCTTTCATAAAATATAAAAACACAAAAATAATCTTCCTTCAACCCTTAGACCTTAGTGAACATTCGATCCGGCCATCGTGCTATTCCCCTAGAGAACGATAACAACCCCCAAGTCTTGCCTATACTACACTGCAACGATTAGGTACACTGCCTAGGGAGTTGTAAAACTTCGTGCTAAAGTCCCCGATGACCCTCACATCAAGTTTTTGGCACCGCTGCGTGGGGAATAGTTAGGTTTTGATCATATTTTAACTTAGTTCTACTCGCTTGAATCCTTTCAAGTGAGACTTTAATTCCGTACATTAGCTTTCTCATAGTCTATCTTTTCTTTGTGTTAATTGTTTCATAACCCATTCTCGTCAACCTCTATGGGAGACGAGAATCCTATCCGTACTCTTGGAGATTACTCCAAACCTAGCCACGAAGGCTATAGGAATACCATCGAGCTCCCTGTAGGGAACAACATGGTACCTCTTCGATCCGAAACCATCCGGATGGTGCAAAACGGATGCTCATTCCACGGACTCCGGTCTGAGGATCCAAACTAACACCTCAAGGATTTCTTAAAACTTGTGGACTCACTTGACCTTGACGGTGAAAATAGGGAAAGAACGCGACTACGTTTATTTCAATTTTCTCTTAGCGATCAAGCTAGCAATTGGCTTGAACGACTTCCAGCAGGATCCATCACCACATGGGAGGATCTTACTACTCGTTTCCTTGCTCAATTCTTTCTACCAGGAAGGACTGCAAAACTCCGCAGTGATATCCTGATGTTCCAACAACATCATGGAGAATCTCTCTTAGAAGCATGGACTCATTTTAAGGACTTAATACAAAAAGTCCCTCATCATAGCATCGATCGTTGGCTTCAGATCCAAATATTTTATGATCATGTCTCCTTTCATCTTAAGTGCGAGATTGACCATGCCGCCGGCGGCAAACTCCGCGATAAGAATATCGACGAATCTTGAGAAATCATTGAGAACCTCGCCCTCTACGACCATGAGGGCTGAAATGACACAAAAGAATTTATCAAACCGGTCAAAGCTATTTCTACACCTCAAAGCACCTCAAAAACACCTGACCGAAGACTTCTTGAGCTCGAAGACCAGATTAACTTCTTACTAAAGGGATCACTACCGACACCCAGACCGAGCTCAACACACATCCCTCAAGCTTATGCCGAAGCAATCTATTCAAACCCTCGTCTGCAAAACCAAAATGAACCACCAAAGTAGAACCCCTTTACTTTTCGTGAACCTACCGGTCCAAACCCTCAGCCACAAGCATTAGGAACCACTTTTGAGGCTCGAGTACGGGACAACATGGCAGCATACACTGAACGAATGAAGAGATTTAAAAATGGTGGGGGGGGGGCTACCTTAACCCGCCCTGTGAGGGCGCTACCACGCACCGCATTCCAGAGACCCAATATAGGGCAACACCCGCCCACCCGCCCCCCCGTAGCTCACCCACCCAGAACACATCCGGGAAGAGTCTAAATCCCCGTCACCCAAGAACGTCAAATCCATTTCTCCAACCAGAGGGCGGAAGACATGAAGTAACAAGACTACAGACGGAATGCCGGTGTGACATTGCAAAATCTACCATAACCGAAACGTCCATGCCCGACAAGTGAAGCCGAGAATGCGATGAAGCCTGAGCACGAGCCAAACAGACCAGCTGGACAAGACAAACACAACGGGGCACCTAGCTCTCAACCCGTTGAATATTACCTGAAGCATAAGATCAATGAGAAACTAATAAAGGACCTATCAGGATAAACAACAAAGTTACCAACGACTCCTTATCAGGAGCACGAGTCAGAAATTTAAAAGGGAAGACATATAATTTATCACCTAGGGGGCCTGTTTATGAAGCAATCCTTAGAAAAAAGATAACAAGGAAAGAGGACATCGGAGGAAACTTCGAAATACCCTGTAACATAGGAGGCCTGAAACACATGAACGCCCTAGTTGACCAAGGATCCGAGGTAAATGTCATGCCCCTCTCTACCTACATGAAACTAATCGACGAAAGGCCTGCTGAGACATTAGACTCTCGCTAGCTAGCCACTCGTATATCTACCCTTTAGGAATAGCTGAGGACGTATTAGTTGGGGTTGCTGAGCATGTGTACCTCATGGACTTTGTGATTTTGGACATAAAAAAAGATGAAAAGAGGCCTTTCATCTTAGGAACACCATTCCTAACAACGGCTAAGTCCATAATTAAGTTTGACAAGGGCACCATAACTCTAAGGTCTGGAAAGAGTAAGATAAGTTTTCATAGGATACCTGAGTCCCTCTGTAAGATTGAGAAAGGAGTTAAGAATGAAATAGAGCCTATAGCCCCCACTATGACTGTAAATAGGCTGGTCCTGGAATGAGAAGAAAGGATAAAACTTCACCTGGAAAGGGAGATGGAGTTCGACCAATGGAAGAGCAAAAATTTCAAAGGCAAGTATCCCGCTCTTGTTAAAGTAGAAGGTGGAATGGATGATGAAGGAGAAGTCACGTAAGGACGTATGACTTCGAGTCTAGCTACAAGACTCGTAAATAAAGAAAAGTGCTTTGGGGAGCACCTAATATTTAATTTTTTTCCACAGCATATTAGGAGTGTCTTTTTTTACTTCATTTATTGATTGTTTATATAATGGTTTGAATTATGATTTTAATCATGCTTTGTTTGTTTATAACTTTGTCTTATTTGCAATCAAAGGTATTTTGCAACAAAATAAGTGCAGGGGAAATATCCAGTTTTTAGAACCAATTCAAACATTTAAAATAAATTGTTTAGATTAATTCGCGTCAGTTTCTAGTCATATGATTGTAACGATTAATTTTAGGTTTTTATGCAGTACTTTCTTTAGATTTGACTAATAAAATTGCGTGCAGGAAATTTCTCATTAAAAACGAAGAGGAATTTCTCACAGTGCCTGAAGACGGCGTCGGGATAAAACCCGACGGCGTCGTGTCTCCAGCAATGTGAAAATTCGAAAATCTTTAAGTATTTTTGAAAAATAAAATGTGCAGTATTTAAGATTTGTAATTCTTTTGCAAACCTGCATAAACCTATAATTATATCATTACTCTCATCCTATCTTTACTGCTTTCATAGAGTCGAAACCCTAAACTCTTATTGTATTCATATCTATCCCATGAATTTTACGCTTAATATAGTTTTCTTTGTCTTTGATTTACATGTTATATTTGACAAGAAAAAGCTTGGAAGATCTTAGGATGTTTTCATTATACGACTCTTGGAGAACGATTTAACCAGTTATCGCATATTTCTTCTCCATTATTGAGCAAACCAGGGGAGTAATAGTTTCTGTTATCCCATGTATTTAATCCATTACACAACTATGTTCTTTACCAAGATGCTAGAAAATAAGATAGAATCTTAGAGAGAGAAAGTAGTGAGAGAAACAAGAAGAATGTTAGATTAGAGAGAGATGGAGAGTTACAAGTGTGTGTGAAAATGTAACCAACTCCCTTCACCAAGTGTGGTGAAGGGATATTTATACCCTTTTGCCTTAAGCTTGGCACTTGGGCTTTCTAACGGGCCGGGCTTGGTTTAAATTGGGCTTTGAGCCTGAAACATGGACAATATTAGATTACAATCCAAGCCCGTTGAACCACTACCTATTACGATACTAACCATTTTGACTTTTCTAAGACCGATAACATTCTTGTTTGATTATATAATAAGGCTAACAATCTCCCCCAATGTTGAGGTCTCTTTCTTCAACGCTCTGTGCCACCGATGAGATTGAAGATATGACGTTTGACATTTATGCTTTGCCTTGTTATGGTCTTGTCTTGTTTGTAACGGCTTTGTTCATTCATGCTTTGTGATCTTGATTTTGAGCCTTTATCTTTTGACTTTGAGTTCTTGAGATCGTTATCTTGCATCATCTCCTTGACTTGAATCAACTTGATTTAACTTCCTTGATCAACTGGTGCTCTTACAACATGCTCATATTGTTACATTCTTTTGCCATATGATAATAAGTCTAACAATCTCCCTAATTAATGATTCTTTATTTGACTTTGAGGCTCTTTGATGGTGGGGAAGATTAGAATCAACTATCTTGACGTTGAATGATTGACTTTGAAAGCTTGAGTATGAGCATGTGGTTTATGAATCCGACTTCGCTGGAATGAGGCTGCAACACCGTCGTCAAAACCTGAATAAGACAGTTAGCAATTAAAAGATTAATATGGCTATTGTCATTCATCTTGATTCGGTTAGCATTAACCACCCTGTTTCCCGTTTTAGTATAAAATACTATACCTTGTGATCAGTGTAGATGCAAAGAATCTCCGTTGACAGGGTTTCCACTCAAGCGTAGGATCTTCTATACCAATGTATTAGATTCACCATGCTTGCTAGTTCTCATTACCGGAACGTCTCAAAGCAGACAACACGGTAAGAGTGAATCAGATAGTTACTATCTTTCTGATTAAGTCATCAATTCATTTACTGGACCAACATTGATATCCAGTTATCACAAGCTCGATTCATATAGAATCTTGCAAGTCACCTACCAAGAGCTTGTTTGATGTTGGCTCAAGCAGGATTTCCATCTTCACTGTGAATACTTGAGTATCACTTAGATGTTCTGGCAAGATCTCAAGGATAATGCGTAGGACTCTTTGTTACAACTTGTGAACTTTGTGGTGTTCAACAAGTGTATTTTGACATTGTGTCCTAATGAGATTTATAATTTGATCTTTTCTTGGCTCTAGACTCGATTTGTGCACTTTTGGTTTTAGTAATCGGAGGCTGGAGCAGACTGCCACCTATTCAATATCAACAATCTCGGAGTGAGATGTCAATAGATAACGTGTGTATCTCCGTGACAAATGAGACAAGTTTCTTTTGAGAGAAACCCGAATGGCTGGGAAGGGTTGTGCATTGCATCACTGGGTCCATGACGACTTTCTTCAATATCAACAATCATCTTTGTGATTTTGATAGATTATGTATTGACCCGGTTTCTGCCTAAGGTGTAAGGAGGGCTTCTTTCTTTTCACCCTTTATCCATACATTTCTTTTTCATTCTTCAACCCCTTCAATGCTTACCAAGACGTCATTACTACCACCTTGTTGTGATTGTTCCAGTGTTAGCTCAATCTTAGTCGGCATTCTTCCCTTATACACATTCATCTCCAATCATACCTAAGGACTGCTATTTCTAACTATGGAGTGTCCTTAGGTAGATCCCTCCGGTTCTGGTTGGATCGTAGGACTTATACCTAACCTAACCACCTTATGACTTCAGAATCGTCATGAAATTAATAGGTTGTTGGGTATAAAGATCGAACCATAAAACCATTTTCTGACATTGTTATTTTCAAATACTCCCCCTACACATGTGCTCCGAGATTCGAAATTGTTTAGCACATGAAGGAAAGAGTTGCACTTAGAGTCTTAAAGATCACATTCGTCTATAACATATTTTAATCACATTTTCTCCCCTTATTTTAAATAATAAAACACTTAGTATTTGAAATACCAATTGATTAAAATTTGACATGAAAAATTCCATGGGGAGAAAAATTATACCACGATATAGCATGAATTCAGATTTCGATAGCTCCCCTTCAACAGTATATGTGGGATACCAATATTTATTAAAACTTGACATTGGAATGAAAAATTGATATGACACCACAAAATGTTGAAGACGGAGTGAGATGCCTTAGTGAACAATGTATATTAATAATTGACATTATAAGTTTCCACATTTTAATTTCACAGAATGTGTTTGGATACATAAAATTGACATTTATGAGATGTATCCAACACATTAAAAGGCTTTGTTTTAAAAAGCTCCCCCTCAGAAATTGATTCACATAAAATGACATTCTACGAACTACAATTCTTTGAAAATTATTCGAGGAAGGGAGTGTTGAACACACAATTTTAACAAATACCACTTTTTATGGAAAAATACCACAAATTATATTGTAGACAATTTGACATTGAAAGTTCTTTTTGAAAAATTGTGTTCAACGATTTTAAAAACATGATAGAAGACTTCTCTTCTATTTTAGAGTAAGCGCACTGAAGCGTACACTTCCCTTTACATTCGAGACCGAGTTTATGCACTGAAGTGTACATAAGCAATGAGAAAAATTTAGAAATGACATGTTTTTTGAAAAGCAATGGAAACTCTGTTCGAACTTCTTTACACGCCCGAGTCGATGTTAATCAACATTTCCTAGTACGTAAATGTTATCGATTCCAAGAGACATGTCGAGAAGATTCTTTTTGGTATCTTTGAAATTTTTTATTTTATTTTTTTGTTTTTCCTAGGATTATTTTTCTATTTTCTTTTTGTTGGTTTTATATTTTTGTATTTTCTTTTCAAAAAAAAATTTTTTAAATAAAAAATAAAGAGAGAATAAAAATATTTACAAATCGAAGTTTCCATTAGCAGTGACAGTTGTAGCTAGAGTTAAAGTGGATGAAGTTGAATCAGGTTGTTGTTGACGTTTATTTGATGCATCCGTATAGTGACATCTGAAGACTTTAAACAACTTATTTTCTCCATTGAAGATAATCGTCGAACAAAGGACCGAATAGCAATCCAGCTCATTATGATGTTGTTCTGTCTCACTGCACTTATGATGAACTCTGTTACATTGTGAGTCGAGGCTTGAACCGTTGTGTTGAAACGTCGTTTGACATTGAGGATCGAGGCTTGATCTGTTGTAATCAAACGTCATTTGACATTGAGGTTTGAGGCCTGAACTGTTGTGAACAGACGTCATTTTTGACATTGAGGATCGAGGCTTGAACTGTTTTTCAATGAGAAGGTTTTTCTTTACAATTTCAGCACATTGCTTGTCTACAGTATTCTGGTCCACTTCGTCATTCATTTGATCAAAAATTTCTTCCATTACTTTAACTTCTTTAAAGAGAGCCGTTTGAACTCTTGCAAAGTGTTCTTTAAGAGTTTTGAAAAATGGAATAACTTCAGTGAGGTAACATCTTTTTGTTTGCTCAAAACCTCTTTCCCCTTCTGTAACACCTGTTGGGGTGATTCTCTTTTTGCAAGTTTTGTCAAATTCCGTAAAAAGTTGTGTGAGTACATAAAGATTAATCTTCACTTGACTTTTAGTTGGAAGAACTCTGGGGACAAGCTTGACAGGAGTATTGGGTGGATACACTGTCAATGCTGAAAGTGGTTTTGGAACTGAGGTCTCAGCCTTTTTCCTGTCATTTTCATCTATGGACCAAAATATCTGTTCTGGGGTCAGATTTCTTTGTGGAGCAAAGGTTGCAAGAAGGTTCTCCTTCGAGTAATCTGGGGGGGGGGAATCCTAACTTTATTTTCCACACATAGAGGGCTTTTCATTTTCTTAAGCATTATTTTCCTAGTTGTCTCAGATATCTCACGAGTATCCTGAGTCATGTATAACAGGGGTGCCCCCTGTATTGGGACAGACTAATATATGCTATTATAGAGGGATGGGTGAAACTTGCTTCGAACGGTGAGGTCATACGGGATTTTTGTAGCTATCGCTATTGTTCTTTTCATATAAAATGATTTTGGTTTACATATCATGTGAAACGTTTGAAACGAAACTGAATTCCTTTGTTTGTATAATCTTTCTTCAACCTTTTCTTTTAGCCTTGTAATGTCTAAAAAACTCTTTAAGGATTTTGTCTTCTTTTGTTAAAATCCTTTTTCAAAATGATCGCTTCTTCCCTCATTATCTTATGTTGGTTAAGGGGAGAAGAAGTTGCAACATTGTGAGAGTGAAGTTTTCGATTTGTAAGAAGTTTCTTTTCGATTTCGGTTAGAGATAATTATTTCTTTGTTCATAAATCTTTCGTTCTCTATCAGTTATTCATACTTAGCCGTTGTTAGACACCCCGAATTAGTTCTTATATCTCGCAAGTTCAGAAGTCATGAGTCATTAACTACTTTATCTGGCTTATTTATTGACATACTTTGGCACCCTGTTCATGCATTTCATCGAGAATTGACATCAATGCATCATTTCGTAAAGAAGATACGTAATTTGCTACAATATGTTCTTGTGTGTCTTTCCACATTACTGATATACGAATAATATTACAATCACTCTGTATAGGTCAGCATCAGAGTAACAACGTAGTTGTGTTGTACATCGCTATGCATTCTAGTGTACTTCATGATACTCATCCATATGATTACATAGGTTCTTGTTCTTGTACCTCAAACAGAGGATTTGAGTATATGATGGACCGGCTTCATCGTAGATTAGTCTTCAGATGAAAGATTTAACATGAACATGGTCTGTGTGGTGGGAGCCTCATCAACATCAGATTCGAATACATCGCATTGATCAGCTTCAAAGACATGGTCCACATTGAGTGCCAAATCATCCACATCGTCATCCAAATTGGTGACCTGTTCTCCTGCAAGAAACAACAACTGCTCTTCATCCAGTACAGCACCATTCTCATGAGCATTCATAAGCAGCATCTTGTCTTTGAAGTAGTCTGAATCCTGAGGACGCTTTGGTTGTGGACATTCTCGTGCTATGTGCCCGATTCCTTTCCCCCCCCCCTCCCCCCCCCCCACGTTCCCCCCCCCCCCCCTTTGCCTTGGGACATTTCTCGTGCTATTGTTCCCTAGTCCGTTACAGTTGTAAGCACTTAATGGGTTAGCTTGACCAGGATTAATTATGCCTCATCCGTTCTGACCCCTGAGACACCCCCACCCCAACCCACACCCCCCCCAACCCCCCACCCCATCCAACTTTCCAGCAACAACATGTCCTCTTGCATTGTTTCTCTGATATGTCATCCTTTATTATTCGCATTGTATCTCACGGACTCTGAACCACAACTCTGCCGTCTTGAACCGTAGCTTTGTTCCTTGCATTAGATGACGTTCTAAGTTGATTGTTTATTTGAGGAAGATGTGATTTGTATGATTGAGTGAGGAGGGCAAGTGAGTTGGATAAACTTTCAATCAAGTTTTCAGTTGAAGAACTTCTTGAGTCCAGTTGAAAGTTGTTAGCAGGAGATGGTTCATTTGAGGATTGAGGAGACTTGGATGATTGTGTTGAATACTACTGAACTAAGGCATTCAACACTAATGCTAAAGCATCATTAGTTGGTTGAAGGAACCTTTCCATCATTGTTCTGTTCTCATTAGCATGTACCTCGTGTTGCTTTCAAATATGAATAAGCTGATCAAAAATTAGACCCTTCAACCTCTGTTTAGTTTGACTTTAGTTACTGAAAATCTACTCCACTCAGGTAAACATGTTTTTCACAAACTCTAGAGTTAAGATGCATTCTGGGCATGGTCATTCTTATGTTTCTCATGTATTATGAGCTTTGTAAACCTAACATAGTAAACATGAATGGTTTCTCCTTTGATTTGACAGAAGTGTTCAAATTCATCGTATAATTGAGATTCTCGGTCATCCTTTGTCAATTCAGAACCTTCCAGAATCATCTTCACATTGTCCCAAATGTCTTTGGCGTCAGTGAAGTGGTTGATGAGTGTGTAGATGTCTTTTGGAATACCTTGTAGTAAGATATTCGTAGCACGAATGTCAGCTTTATACCTGTCCTTTTGTTCAGCTGAAAGGTCGGCAAAGACTCTAGCACGTTCTGGACCTAGATGAAGTGCACCCTCACCTCCTTCAGTAAGGGTATCTCTCATTGTTCCCATTTGAAATGGTCCTTCAGTAATGGACTTCATTATATTCTCTCCATTATCCTTTCCCAGACAGTACAGACGTATACGTTGTTGCCAAGATTCAAAGTCTGTTCTATCAAGCATTGGTGGGCGTGTATCAGAACCGGCACACTGGATATCTTCTGACATACTAGACATCTTGTTTTATTATGATATGATATGTATTGATCGATCAATGATTAGTGAGTATACGTTAAAAGTGGTGAGGTTTACGTATTTGTTTTATAGTGATATTAAGTCCCAAGTTTGAATAAATTCCAAAGTGCTCAAACAGTAGCTCAACTCGCCGCCAGATTAGCAACTCGCCGCGATGAAATAAAAGCAACCCGCCGCTGGTTTAGTGAGGCAAACCGCCGTTTGCAATTTCAAGGCAACCGTCGCCTTATTGTTCAAACCGCCGTAGCTTCTTTTAGATTATTGCTATTTAAATATTCAAACCGCTGTCAACCTGTTCAAACCGCTGCCTATTACAATAAAGCAAACCACCGTGTGAACAACTCGCTGCGATGTTAAGCAACTCGCCGTGTGAACAACTCGCCGCGACTGTAAGCAACTCGCGTCAAAGCAACACCGTGTGTCAAACATGTGGTCACCTAATAATTAAAATAATCTTTTTAAGCATAACGCTGTGAGAATTCTGGCAAACCTCCATGGAGACACATACCAACTTTATCATACTAAAGCAATTATAAAATCACCTTTTTGAACGATTTTGCCTTGAATTTCTTTTGGCACACACAGTTACCACAAGGCAATTATCAAACTAGAAACACCCAAACTTTAACATTACAAACATTAAAATCTGGAGAAATTAAAAAACGAGCTAATAACCTTCAATAGTACACTTTTCGATCTATAACAAGCAAGAAATCGCACATACACACGATCTAATCATCCTATTAGTTCTGATACCAATTGTGGTATATCATATATCATAACACGGGGTCGATTCTTGGACTTGGCTAGTTTCTAGAGAGAGAAACACATGTGAGGGGTTTTCTAGAGAGAGAAAATGTGTTTAATATGAAAATGGAAAATGACTAGCTTACCTCTTCCAAAGTTGGAAGAGGCTTATATAGTTCTTACATTATACCGGGTATTAGTACCCGGTTTAATACCAAAAATCATACTATTAACTATTAAATTACGAGCTATAATAAACAGTAAAATACATGGGGTGACCGAGTCTTTTTCTAATATCTAACAAAAGAAAAAAAATTGTCTTTACAGACCCTGGAGACGGCGTCAGGATTAATCCTGATGGCGTTGCCAGGTCTGCTACAAGAAAATTCGACTTTTAGTGAGAAATTAATCTTGTATAATTTCCGGAATTTGTAATATTCCTAAAAACCTGCATAAAACCACGATTACGTTAACACACTCATCCTATCTTTATTGCTTTCATAGAGTCTAAACCTAGTTAATGAGGTTGTATTTATCATTCACCCGTGGATTTTACGCTTTGTGTAGTTGTCTTTGTCTTTGATTACATGTTATATTTGATGAGAATAATCTTGGAAGTTCTTAGGATGTTCTCATT
Organism: Tanacetum coccineum; assembly: GCA_026074375.1. Lineage (NCBI taxonomy): Eukaryota > Viridiplantae > Streptophyta > Magnoliopsida > Asterales > Asteraceae > Tanacetum > Tanacetum coccineum. The sequence goes on from BQNB010028009.1 coordinate 55,480, forward strand.
AGATGATTCTTGGAGGACGATTTAACCAGTTATAGCATGTTTCTTCTACATTATTGAGCAAACCAAGGGAGTACTAGTTTCTTTTACTTGTCTTTTTTTCCCTTTATTCGTTTTTACAGGTACTTCTATAGAACATTGGAGACAATGTTCAACTTAAGTGTAGGGGGAAAATAAGCCTTAGAAACTATTCTGTCAGTTGCCATTTGCTTTGTCCTTAAAATGATGGGTAATATATCCAAACATAGAATAAAAAGGTAATTTTAACCCAAATATAAAAAAATTTATGACACATACCGACGAAAACCAAGTACTATTAGCGTCTCGTGGATAGGAATGTATATGACTAGCACAAAAACCCTCAGAATTCCACCCCAAAAATATGAGGTTTGCCTTTAGATCTATAGGAATTCGCGTATCCATTATTGATACCCAAGATAGTTTATACCTTTAGCTTTCTCGAGTTAAGGAGTGAGTAGTCATATGTGTCTATTCCTTCGTTACGGATGTGTACGTGTGGTCTTTGTCGCCTTTTCTGGAGCATTGAGATCGGTATTAAATTATATGAGTGTATCGATATTATATTAAATTCTAGAACTTGTTTTTATGATGCATCCCAAGACCGCATAGTAAGTATTAGGATTTGCTAGATAAGAGGCACTGTGATTAACCCATGTTTTAAACCTGTAATTGTTATGATGGTCACACCGATCATATAACTGTCTCACACCCTTGCCATACACTCATTTTTAGTGCAGGATACCCCTAGTATAACCCTCCGAGCCTATTGTAACAATTCACAATTTCACATCATTTTATGTCAATAAATATTCAACTATATAATTTTATACTTTTACACGTTGTCATTTAATTTCAACCGTTAAGTTAAATCGCGTAAACTGATAATCAACAATGAAAGTAAACTGACATTTAACAAATACTCCATCCGTCCCACATTAAATGTCTATGACTTTTTAAAGTATTTTTTCTTCAACTTTGACTCTAAATATTTTTTTTCGTGTGATATAATACTTGATGCAAGATATATGAATGGATTAAGTTTTTAAATGTCTTTTCATTTGTATAATTTTCATTAAGTATTATGTAATACAAACAAATATATTTAAAGTCAAAGTTGAAGAAAAAAGACTTAAAAAGGTCATAGTGGACATTTAATGTGGGACAGAGGGAGTACTAATTTCCGTCAACTAAGTGTTATATAATTATTACAAATATAATTTATAACTTTTCATATTTATTTACGAGTTTTACGTAAAACGCTTACGTATATGCTTACGTTCATGCATGCAACATGCCCAATTTCCAAATACCTTAACTTGCACATATGTATATATACACTTGAACATTCAAAAATTTAAATCATAACCCTTTTCCCATGCATATGGCCGTCTCTCCCCTTTTATGGAAAGGAACCAACACTTTTCAACCTTGAAGTCCACAAAATCCCTTATTCATGTTACCCTTGCTAAGTCTCTTCTCCCTTTTGTCTCTTACCAACCAACACCCCAAAATATATGTGCATCATAATGTGCTATAGCTAATAAAGGGTTGACATAAGCTTGTGAAC